>PVLA01000077.1:393635-690954 GCA_004027455.1 Hydrochoerus hydrochaeris | reverse complement strand
AAATAAATTTAATTATGTCCTTTTCCGTGGAAGCTGTGAACCAGAGTTATGAGGGCAGGCAAAATTTATTCTAAGTTAAGATCCTGTATCCCTCACAACTATTTTTTCATTCTACTTTAATATTCCTTTTGAAAAAGGTTTTTGCGCAAACTGGCTTTGAACTCCTAGGCACAAGTGATCCTCAGCCTTAACCTCTTGAATAATTGGGATTATAGATGTGTCACTGTACCGTGCTGGAACTGTCTTTTGTGCCATGGCACTGAGATAGGAAATGACAATAGTAGCTGAAACAACTGGTAGTTAAGTTTCAGCACCTCATGAATGAGATATTTATATTGTCATTATATCTATTAACTTTAAATGTTTCATTCTGAAAGTCAGTTAATAATGCCCCACTAAAATAGAACTAAAACTCTTAGGGTGAGATAGCAAAGCTAGCCCCAACACTGAGTTCACATGAACTGCTTGAACTTGTCCCTTTAAAATTTTCATTTATATACATAGCTGTTATGCTGTACTGTTTATGAAATAAAAACAAAAAGCCTGTACTTGTTCAGTACAGATGCAATTTTTCCTCAAATATTTTCAATCTGTGGATAGTTTACTCCAGGAATCTGGAAGCTGTGGATACACAGGACTGACTATACATCTGGTCACTACAGAATTTCATGACTGTTCATTTATTTATTTATTTATTTATTTATTTATTTATTTACCTGTGTCCATACTTTGGTTCAACTGTTGATCACTTGTTTCCCCATCTTCACTGATATATCCAGGTGGTGGTGTTTCTATAAAAGTTTAGAATGAATGACACATATGTGTGATAGAATTTCATCTTTTCTTTCAGCTACCTAATATAACTAATCACTCCAAAGAACAAGAAAGAACGCACATAACATTACTATAAAAAGAAATATTGGACTAAGGGGTTATGATTCAGATTTTGACCCAATTCTGCAGGTGAATTCTTAAATTCTACTTGTTGCACAGTCCAGCACATTTATCTATCTGGTTCTTTCCATATTCTTGGGCCAAGAGCCAAGAATACAACTTCAAAGATAATTCAGTTCTCAAATCAGTAGGCTTCAAAGACTTTAGTACCCCCCAAATTTTTTTCAACTAACAGTTATCATGAATGGGGACAGAAAATTAAAGAACATAGACACCAACACACAGATTTCAGATTATAAAGAATAATGCAGGCTTACATCTTACACTGTTTTATAAGACAAATTATAGTAACATGGTGCATACCTAGTTTAGCCTGAATTCTACCTAAAAGATATTTTTCCAGATTTCCAACTGGTAAATTCTGTCTGAAGCAGAAAATTCAAGTATAAACTACCACATAAAAGAGGCATTAACATCCCTTGAAAATAAACAAGACACTAAAATGTCATTTCCAACATGATTTTTGAACAAAATGGTACTACGGAACCAACAGGACCTAGGGGTCTTCATACTGAGCTACATCTCCAGTCCCTTTATTTTTTATTTTGAAACAGTCTTGCTAAGTTCCTCAGGCTGGGCTCAAACTTGAAACACTCTTGCCTGAGTCTCCAAAAGTATGCAATTATAAGTGTGTACCACCACATCATTGTAACAAATAATCAACCTTCTTTTTACTGTGTTTCTTTACTTTTCTCTACTCATCTATAAACGAATCACAAATTTATTAGTACCTTATAAAAATGTTAAAATTTCTCTTCTGGTAGAAGAAAAACTTTTTGATTCACTATTATTTGAGCTAGATAAATCCTTGAAGTCAAGCAAAGTTAATAGGTATCATTTACTTATGATTTTCTAGTACTCAAATCTAAACAACTGAAGAAATAAAGAATTGAGAAAATAAGCCCAAAAATCTTCACATGAAGGCTACTAAAACTATGAATACCCTTACAAGTAATTATCAGATATGTGTCTTATAAAACTGTATATTTACACCTTAATTTGACAGTTATTGTTTAGTCACAGTAACACCAACACCAAAAACTTAAAATGCTTTTATGCCTTATCTCACACATGCCCTCCCCACCCCCCACAGTGTCAGCCACCCTTACCGCCTCCATACTTGGACACTGTACCTGGGACCTTGGCAATGAGTTACACCCCCAGACCATCTCCTACCTTTTTGAGGCTGTCTCAATGAACTGCTAATCTATCCTGGCTGGGCTTAATTTTATGATCCTCCTGTCTCAGTCTCTCAAAGTACTGAGATACACATGTGTATTGCCTCACCCTGTTCTCAGTCGGGCTTATGAAAGAAAGAGTGATCTCTTTTGTCCAGGAAATGTCTTGTAGCACCACCCTTATCTTGCTTCTCCATACTCTACTCACCCTCTTTTCTCCTAACTTCTCAAAAAGTTTGCTATCTACCAGCAATGTAAACAGCAGCCTTCAAGTTCAGTGGTGATGGTGCTTATCTATATCTTATCAGCTGCTCTCTGAGAGGCTGAGGCAGGAGTACAAACTTGTGCCCAGCTTGGTCAACTTAAGAGACCTTAACTCAAAATGAAAAAATAAGGGCTGAGGATGTGGCTTAGTGTGAAGGTACTGAGTTTGATTCCAAATACAGAAACAAAAACCCCTAAACCAACAGCCTTGAACCTTGTTTTGGAATAAAGCAGTAGTCAAAAAACTTAAGACAATCAGAAACCACTTCCCATCTGTAAAAGGAGGTTTTTCTTAAAAACAAAACTTTTGCTTACATTTTAGAAATCGTGTTCAATGCAAAAGCACTGTTTTCATAATAAAAGTTTTTTTTAAAATGTACTTGAAACTCTTAGGTTCTTTTCCTTACATGTTTGTCATTGTAAAATAAGGGTAGAACAGAGCAACATCAGTTAAGCAGGAAATAGACATTAGAAATCCAGCATACAGCTTAATCCCTATCCTAATGTTTCTGCTTGGGAAAAAAAAAAAGTGAAACACATAAGAAAAGCAACAAAATATAAGTTGTTCTCCTAAAATTCAGTAAAAACTAAAAAGGCAAGTACTAGGGCTGGGGATTTAGCTTAGTGGCATAAGTGCCTGCCTTGCAAGCACACAGTCATGAGTTTGATCCCCAGTACTGATTAAAAAAAAAAAAAAAGATAAAAAGGCAAGTACTATACTGTGATGTATTGCTGAGTCATGTGATATAAGTAAGAACCATGTAACTGAAGTCATTTCTCATTAGAGGCTCCTGAGGTACGTAAGAATTAAAATGAAAGGTTTCATTTTTCAGAACAACACCAGTGTTGCTCCATCTACTGAACTAAGACAGTACATCTCCTATTGTGTTACCAAGTTCCTGCCAACTTGAACCACCAGTGGTAGAAGCATGACTGTCTCTTTGGCCAGCAAATTCAAGCAACTACATTTGGTGCACTTATAGACTTTTTATTAATTTTATCAGTAAAAAAACTGATAAAAGTGATTAGATCTATTTGTACTACCAGTGATACAAGCCACTCAATAGCACAGTCATGCATATCATCAGTGGTTCAAGCTGGTGGGACAGCTAAAGTCAAATCAGAGCCTGGCAGTTAGACCTAAGAATTACAGCCAAGAGGTAAAAATGACATATTTATCTTAAATACTATCAAATTCCCTAAGAAAAAGTGATTATTTGCTAGACTTTTTAGTTATTGTGTTACAAAAATACTTTTTTCCTGTACTAGTTATTTACATTCTACATCTCAGCTTCAACAACTAAGAAAAACTAAGATCTTTTCCTCTTCTCAAACTCAGTTCAAAAAAAAAATTAATACAAAATGTGTCTCTAAACAAGTGTTATACATTTCATAAAACAATTACCCATTATATCAGACTTTTGTATCCTAAACCCAGAAACATTTTTAAAAAGTAAAAGCACAATTTACTAATGCCTAAATGTCTGTCGCAGAAGCTTTATCTTAAGTTTTCACAGATTCAGAGAGCAAAAATACCTGGGATATAATTACTCTGTGGCTCAATTCCAGCTGGGAAATTAGTGTTTTCTGGTATGGAATGGGTATAATCATCCAGAGGTGGTAGTTCTGTGAGAATCTCAGTGTGCCGTGGCACCAATACTGGAGGCAAAACTACAAGAGTTAAAAAGAGACCAGTTAGTGGCGAGGAGCAAAAAGGTGTAGGGGAAAGCCTTAGTAAAGATTTTTATAAGAAAAAAGCATCAACTTAATTTTTAACAGTTAAGGTCCACCTATTTGGTATTATATTAGTTACAGAGAAACTGCTAATCTGATTATAGCTTTAACTTATATAGTAGACCATCTACATTTCCAAGTCTGCATTTCTCTTATACTTTTGGAGATAATGTGATACTGTTTTGCATTATCATAAAAGTTTATAAATCTCCATTATAAAAGTTCAAGATCTGCCTTAATTTGGATAGTCAGATTTAGCAAATTTCTCTAAAAATACAGTTTTTTAAGAAAACTTCAAGTACACAGCTGACTAAATGAAAAGCCTTGCTACTGAATGGCTTATATACAAATGTTGTCATTAATGTTACTCCTGAAATCACTCAAGAAAGCAAATGTTTGAAAATGGTACTGAGCAGAATTTTATAGAGGTCTATTGGTTTTACTATAAAGATGCAGCAAACCTGTGAGATATCCTAGATATAAACCTAGAAGTCAAATAGGATACTGTCCCAAGAAGCTGACAAATCTTTCCAAAATTTATTTTCTCATTAATAAAATAGCATTTTAAATTTTTAACCACCAAATATGCCTGATTTAAAATAATTAGAATTTTACACTTAAAATTTACCTATGCCACAAGAAACACCTAAATATAACTAAAGTTTATGTATTCAAACCTGAAAAAATTTCTGCAGTTGTCCTACCTGGTGTCTCGACTCTCTGATAGTGATAAGGGTTTACACATACTTCATCCTTTTTTAGATTAAAAGCATATTCGCAGTTTTCAATTGCCTTGAGTTCATGATGACTGTGAAGATCAGGCCAGCGCCATAACCGACAATATATAACATGTGGCAGTCCTTTTCGATGTGAAACCTGAAGACGACCATCGAGAGACCTATTGGAAAGCAAGTGTAAAAAAAAAAAGGAGTAAACTTTAGGAAGAAAAAAAAAAGTAAGTATAGCCATATGTGCTAAGGTAATATACACTTCGAGCATAAAGAAAGGAAACATTTAGTTAGTTTTAGCAACAATCAGGAAGAAAAATGTACTCTTTAAGGATCTGATAAAATAAACAGCAGCACTAGCAGATGTTTCCCAACAATATGCTACACAAATGACTCAAATGCCAGTGAAAGTCTAACTACGTTGAAAAAAATCATCTTTTAAAAAGAATATCATGTGGTTTTACTTGATAAACTTTTGTTAACATCTATCTTTGGTAAGTCAAATTCTTTTTTAGAAATGCTTCAAAGAGCCTTAACTCTGTACATAACTTAATAGTTAAAAAAAAGGAAGCAGTGTGAAGAATGATAAATATCAACAATGATATGATAGTACCTTACTCAGACTAATATTCAGGTTATTCAGTTGTCACTGTTTTGATAACTGAGATATATTGCTCACACATAAATGCAGATGATGATGAGTATGATGGGATGAAATGGACAAATACCAATATACTTAAAGAGAATGAGATGACTTTTTAAAAAAGGTAACATAAAAATGAGTTAGCCTATTGTTAAGTGATAGGAATTCAGTAAATAACTATGTATTAGTATATAATACAACATGAAATTTAGATAACAAGAAATTTAGCAAAAACTGATTATGTATTTGCTTAAAAGGCCAACAGATTAACCTAAAATTGAACTACACTGAGTATATAGTTATCAATGTTCTTATTCTTCAGGGGATTCAATTTAAAAAAGATTCAAAACTAGATTACATTGATCAAAACATCAGTTGAAACATTTAATATATTTTTAATACTGGCAAGCACATAAGTTTAAATGCTATGCCTTATTTTACATTAAAGAAACATCTTAGGCAAAATTATACTAAGCAACCCAGTAGAGGTCTTCCAAAACAACCCCCCCCACTCCCACAAGATCTCTAGGATTGACAGAGGGCAGAATATTCACCTGGTTTGTTCAGAGAAGCTGTAAAGGCCTGTTGTATCCCACTGATCTATCGTATTTGGTGTACTCAGTCCCCAAATTTCAGAGCAAGTGCTGTGCATAAATTGAAAAACAAAAAATTGATGTGAACATGGAAGCATGGTTATTCAAAATACCATGATGTAAAACATGGAGAATGTACAGAATACTTCCTTCACCCAGAAAATATGCACTGTTTCACTTTTTCAAAGGTATTTAGTGCTAGTTACTATATTTTCTATATGAAGGAAGCCAATAAAATGGAACATGTGACTCCAGATAAGTTATGATTATGTTTTCAAAATGTGAACACCAATGTTCTCTAGCTTAATGAAATCTTATCTATAATGCCCTTTCCATTTCCTCTACTGAAAACAAAAGACCTAATGTCTACATTATTAGCCTTACTAAAATGCTTCATTTTATCAGTTTTTTAAAAATGTAGAAATATCTCAACTGGTACTTTTAATATAGGAAAATTCTAATTAAAACAGACTATCTACAGTTAAGATTTTCAAGTTATTTTATTTCAATACTTATATATATTCAGTTTCACTGAATATTACTCTTGCTTTCTGATCCTTTAAAGATACAAACAGACTTCGCAGTCATTCTGAAATAGCATACCACCTTAAAATTTTTCTTCCACATTTCCCTCTAGAACATGGGCAGTCCAGAGAAAATTCTCCTTATGTTCCCTGCCACTACTCTTCTCAAAGTAACTTCAGGTTTTGTGAAAGAAGAGTTTAAAGGGAACTTTTGGAATGGAACTTCTGACTACAAATGTCTCTTAAGTCACAAGCTACACTCCTAAAATTAGTCAAAAGATGATTTTAAAGTTCAATTCCATTTCTCACAGACCATAAAGCACCAAATTTTCAAACAGAAAGAAGAAACATTTCAAGCCAACCTCTGAAAATAAACAATTGATTAAATTGAAAATTTACCAATGCTACCAAGCTGCCTGCACTCAGCATTGCATAGGACAATGAGGAAAGCTGGCTGGCTGTGCCTGGGTAACATACTCCCGTACACAGCCACTCATGTGCAGGAAAAAGTCATGCCTTACTTTAAAGGCTAAAGTACATAAATGATTAAAAAGAAACAAACAAAAACACATTCAGAAATTCTCCTGCCTTGAGACATTTTAGATTCTTCTGCTTTTTTGGGGTACAAAACTTAGACTAAAAAAGTCACAAAAAGCTAAAAAAAAAAAAAAAAAATTGGAGGCTATCTAGATAACTTAGACCTTTCCTTTTCCCAAACATGCAATGATTTAAAAAAATATTATCAAATACAAATATGTACTGGAAATATACAGCACAACATAGTTTGGTTTTGTTTGTTTAGTTTTGGGCAGGGGTACCAGGGATTGAACTCAAAACCTCGCGTATGCCAGGCAGGCGCTTATACGCTGAGCTAAATCCCCAGCCATAATATAGTTGAAATCACAACTGAATCACCTAAACTCTGCTAAATCCCCAGCCATAATATAGTTGAAATCACAACTGAATCACCTAAACTCTGAAGTCTTGTGAATCTGAGTAAAAGGAAGAAAAAGTATACAGCTCATTCTTTTTTCTTTAAAAATAATTTAAGAAAATGATTGACAAAATAGATCAGAGGCTATTTTGTTCCTGTAATACTAGAAAGAGTATTTCATTTGAGGTTCACAATCCAAATTAGTGCAAAAGTTTAAATTGTGATCTACTGAAGTCTTGAAATAAACCAAATAACAATGGTAGTTGTTTAAGAATATGCAATCAGACCAAACTTTTAAGTATGATTTAGCCACTTTCTAAGTGCTATTCTGAGGTATATTTAAATCCTAGTTCTTTTACTGTAACACCTCCCTCACAAAGTTGGAAGGTTAAAATATTAAATGTGCTACTAGTTAGTAAAGTCTTTGTTTCAGAAGAAAAAGTATAAAAAGAACTCAATTTATAAAATATATAAAACTAGAATAAATGCAATTATGAATGTCAAAATTATACATTTTTTAGCATAATTAAAAGCAAAAATACTAAACAGAGAAAATGACATGTCTCTTGGACAAGATATTATCATAGAAATATCAAGTCTATTAAAGTTTATATTTGATAAAATTCAAGAAAAATAACACTCTTTAGATCCTGATAAGATTATTCCAAGTAGCCAGGTGTGGTGGCCCACATCAGTAATTCCAGCACTTGGGAGGCTGAGGCAAGGGACAACTGTGAGTTTGAGGCCAACCCGGGTTATATAAGCAAGTTCAAGGCCATCCTGCACTACATAATGATATCTTGCTCAAATAAAACACATCAAAATAAATAAGGATGATCAGGAAAACTAAGAAGGCAAAGTAGAGATCTGCTCTACCAGATTCTGAAATTCTCAATAATTAAAAAAGTATGCAATTAGCAAAAGAACACACAAAACAGAAGAGGTTCTGTTTCTAATAATGTAACAGTGACCTCAATGATAAACTTTTGACTAGAGATAATAAATTCTGAATCAAATATAATTAATTAATTGAACATAGTAGAGAACACTAGAAACAGATAACAACTGAAGAAATATCAACCTGTTTGGAAGAGGAAACATTGTGACAGAGCCGCATTTCCATGGCTTTGCACCTGAAGGCACACTCTCCAGTCTGAGCTGAGCAGGGCAACCAGAACTCAAGGAGAAAACTTCTAAATGTAAATAAAGGCGTTTTGGGGGGAGGGATCAGAATATGACTGAATTCTGCTCAAATCTAATCTAAACCTTAAAAATACATACAGGCAGACCACAAAGTTCTGCTGAAACTAGCACTGGCAAGGCTGTAACAATTAAGATTTTAGCTGCTGCTGCATAGCAGAGGAAAACAATTCAGATTCTGATGTCACACAGACTTACCTGCTAGAACAAAAAATAAAACTTTTCCAAGGAAGATAGCAGAATTCAGAGTCTCTACAATGTTTCATCTCAAATATCCAGTGTTTGACCAAAAACAACCAAATGTGAATTAGAAAACATTACCCTTAGTCAAAACTTAAAAATCAACAGGATTAGGTGCCAAGATGAGCTAGCAGACAAGGAACTTAAAGTATTATCAATATGTTCATTAACTTAACGAACAGATCAGGAATCTCAGCTCAGCAATGAAAGCTATTAAAATGAATAAAAAGAAATACAGGAAGTGTAAAGAACAAGCTCAAATTAAAGTTAACGTAGAGCTTAAAGACAAATGAATAGTCATTTTTAGGATAAATTAATAGAAATTATCAAATCAGAAGAATTAAAAGACTAACAGAACAATCTCAGTAACATGCAGTTTCAGAAATAGAAAAGACTTGGAAAAAACATTTAAAATACTACTACATGGAAAAACAAAAAGAACTTAGCATTTTTCAAATTTAATAAAAAATTTATGCACTTGAGAAGTTCACAAATAAAAAAAAAATCATACTCTGGTAAATCACTGTCAAACTGTTAAACTGTTAAAGATAAACACAAGTGTGGAAGAAATGAGAAACTCAAAACTCAAGGTATATACAACTCCATTCACACCCCTCCACTGTGGTTTGACCATTCTTTATCTAGCATGCTTTCTAGCAGCCTAAACCAGTGGCTTTTGCATAATTCACACTTTTGAGTTCCTCTCTGTAAAAGCTAAAGGTTGCCAAGAGAAGTTACCACTTGTTTCATTTAACACCTAACGAATGACCACTGTCCTCTCTTTTTTAGAGCAATTATACTAACAAATCCTTCTACTCTCTTTGAAATATATACTTACCTTCTACAAAGCAGGAGAGTTTTTCTCAAAGACCTGAAAGCCATTCCTTTAAAATGTAATAATCATCAAGAAGGCCTCTGTCTCCCAATCTAAGGGAGGGTATAGAAACCTAACTTTAATAAACATTAGCACACATAAATGAACCCAATCCCAGTGACACTGAATAGCCCTTAATGCTTTTTGTAAATTTTCACATATCTGACTCTGCTTGAGTAAGGACCCCAAATTCCTACTCCCTTTTTCTCCATTTAATGACCAGTCATCTCTATGTAAGTCATAAATGAACTCAGCCATTCCCTTTGCTGTAGCAGTTACTGAGTAAAATCTGTTTTTACTACTTCTGAATCACTTCTACTTTGTGTATCCTTGGCAGTAGTCAGGGCAGAACAATCCATTAAATGCACAGGCATAAATACTAACAATTTCTCATGAGAAACCACTAAAGTCAGAAAGTAACAGAATATCCTCACAGAAGTGAAAGGAGCAAAACAAACCCACTCCTAATCCAGAATTCTATAACAAAGAATCCTTTCCTATGTAAAAGAAGTAAAACCAAGTACAGGTTCAAAGTTGTTTCTAACAGTTTGCATAAAAGACATACTTAAAAAAAGTTATTTGAGATGAGAAAAGATGAAAGCAAAAAAAAAATTGTGTTAAGTACATATGTACATATAAAAGGTATTACCTTTTGTACTTTCTATAAAAAGAATTAACGCAAAAACTCCCAAAATATGTGAACATAAATGATACAATAGTAGCACAAAGCAATAGAAGATGTAACACCAACTACTATACTGTTACAAAGCTAAGGTTCAATATTAGAATCTAGAAAGTCATCAGTTACCAGAGTTTAAAAAAGCAAACATGTAACTAAAAAACATACAGAAAATTAAAATGAAGTATTAGAAAAATACAACTACAAAAGCCATGAAAGAAAAGCAAAAAACATTATACAGACAATAGAAAACAAAGAGTAAAGTGACAGACATTATACAATCGCACTGATAGTGACATTAAACATATCACATACTTCAATAAAGGTAAGATTTGCCATGAACACAAGATGTAAAATGTCCACAAAAAATGAATTTAAATAGTCACAGATAAGTTAGAAATCTAAAAATTGGAAACTGTCCAAGCACATATCTAGTTTAATAAAGCAGATGATACTATAGTAATAAAACTTAGAGACTATTACCAGAGGTAAAAAGACATTTCATAAAAGGATCAATTCATGGTAAGACATTAATAATCCTGTACTCACAGAAAAAGAAAGTTTTGGCATATATAAAGGCTGGACATGTACCTCAGAGGTAGAGTGCTTGCCAAGCATGTGTGAGAGTCTGCATTTGATTCCCAGCAACATGAAAGAGAAAAAGGAAGGGGATGCGGGAGGGATATATGCAGGAAATGACAAAGATTTAGAAGATTATGAAGAAATTGATAATTCCCTGGACAGTAACACTATTCTCACATATGAACCATAAAAGGGCTATATAGTATTAATCAACTACTTTGATCTGATATTTATGGAATTCTCATTAAGTGTATGTGAAATATTTAAAAATACACAGCACACACTGGTGCCGTAAAAGTTAATGAATTTTAGAATAAGCCATATCTATCTAAATAACTTACAAGTCACAGAAGAAATCACAGAATAAATTAGAAAATACTTTAAATGATAATCACTGCAATATTTAAGAATTTGAGAGAAATAAAACTAAAAGTTCTTAAAGGTCTGCTGATCAAGAGAAGCTGAACACTAAAGACTTAACACTGAATGAACCCACTTACATGAAATTCACAAGGAGCAAAACAGATTGGAAATGAAAAAAATTGCAAACATTAGTTGGTTCCAGAACCACTGGGAAGGAGTATTAAATAATTTTCTGGATAACTGAAATGTTCTATATCATACACTGACATATTCACTTGTTAAATACAGATCATGATTTGGGTACTCCACCATAGGAAAATTTTATCAAACAAATAGTACAGAAAACAATAAGAGAACCCAAAGTAAAAACCAGAAGTACCAATAAAATCATATGATTTAATGTTACTGATAAAGACTCCCTGTAAACTGATAAGGTCTCTAAAATATTGTATCAAGCAAAAAAAGCAAGCACAGGATAGTATGCACTGTATGCAATGCTGCGTTGAGAGAGAGAATGTAAAAAAAGGTCCACAAATACATATTCATATACACATAAAGATTCCAAGAACAGTAGTTACTTTACTACTGTTGCTTATAATTAAATATACGAAATTAAAATATTCCCACAGAAGTAAGTGTAAGTTAGTGTCATATACAACAAAAAGGTGTGTTCTGAACTTAGATAACTAAGCATAAGGACAGGATGCTGTTTCCTATTTTATGTCATGTGAAGTTCACTTTGTACATTACTATAGAAAATAATAACACAGCAATCCTGGGTCCTGTTCAGCATTTTCTGACACAAAGTCTTCACTATCTAATATTAGCTTTTGCTACAAGTGTTCTACCTAATGTATTTATTTCAACTACTCCTTACTAGCCATCTTTTGACTTTATTTGCTATTTCTTTAGTAAACTTAATGAACCAGTCAATTCTTAGAGTTTTGGGGGTTTAGATCAGGCAGTTTTCATCTTTACTCTTTCTTAGAAACTAATTCCTTACAGATTGATTCAAATTATATTTTCCTGTAAAACCCTGAGCTCCCAGAAGTCTTTGAATACTCCCATAGCACGAAATTTTCATAGCATGAAAACTGAATTACAGTATTTGTCAAACTAAATCATAACTTGGGGAAAATAGATTGCTCAGATTTTTGGTCTCTTAATAAGAAATCTGGGGGCTGGGGGTTTAGCTCAGCGGCATAAGCACCTGCCTTGCAAGCGCGTGGTCTTGAGTTCAATCCCCGGTACTGATAAAAAAAATAAACAAAACAAAACAAAACAAAACAAAACAAAACAAAACAAAATAAAATAAAATAAAATAAAATAAGAAATCTGAGTTATAACTGGCATTATGGCTAATTCCTAAAAAATATTACAAGAAATTAAAGTGGAAAAATTTAGAGAAACACTGCTTATCTTATATAAAAGGCCTTTTTATACATTTGGTAACTTCCAATAAATCTAAGATATTATGCAATGTTTTGTGTAACACTTAAAAGGGAAAATCCCTTCTGATTTTATTTACAAGAGGCATCAAAGTGAAAAAATGTGTATCTAAGAATTGATGCATGTTTAAAAACAATCACATTCATAACTTAGCTGTATTTCAAGTACTAAAACTAAGTATATCATAGATCTCACAGCAACCTGCAAGCTATATTATAATACCATTCATTAAATGTCAGCTAAATTGTGTTGGCTATACAAATGAATTACAGTGGTCTTTTAATAAGTTTACACATTATATTTCTACACATTTAAACAATTAAGGGCTATCTACAAGAAATGTCTGTATAAAGGGTAAAAAGCATGCACCCACACAACAGCAAGCTGTTTACAAGTACTAAAGACAGAGAAGGGTACAGCTGAAAACCTTAAATTAATATAAGCACTTATGTGAAATGAACAATACAGGCTTTAGATCAGTTATTTGTTTTACAGTGCTTGGACTGAAAGTTTTATTATTATGCCAACAATACCAATATCTCAAACATATTAGTTGAACATTTCAAAGTTTATTTGACCACCCAACTTCAGGACACTGAACAAAACTCTTAAGTGCTGAAAACTATCATACAAAAGTAAAATTCATTCTCATCAATTCTGCCTGACAAATATATACACTGTGTACTAATAGCACAGAATGTTATGATCTGTTGAAATAAGATGTAACAGACCATAAACTTGCAACAATGATGTTTCTGCATCAACACAAAGATGAATAAGCACACCTTTTTTTTATCTCTCAAGCAAAATTCCATGGTTTATTATATAAAACACAACTTCTCCAAGGGAAATTATATCCTATCAATTATGTAACTCCCTCACTCATCCACCTAGACTGAATAAGAAAGATACAGAGAAGAAATGAGACGATTACACTGGGGATGTAGCTCAGTGGTTCCTGCTTGGCAAGTGCAAGGTCCTGAGTTTGATTCCCGACACCAAAAAAAAAAAAAAAAACAGAGAAAGAAATATTAAAAACCCTAGAACTCTAGATGCATGTGGTGCACACACATGTAATCATAGCTACATGGGAGCCTGAGGTAGGAGAGCTCCAAGTTCAAGGGCAACCTGGGCAACTCAGGAAGACCTTTACTCAACAACAGAGCTGCAATGTAGCTCAGTCCTACAGCACTTGCTTGCTAGCAGGTGTGAAATCCCTGCGTTCAATCACTAGTTATGGGTGGGAGGGGCTTCCTAAGGACATGAATATACTAACCATATTTGTGGCATACAGAGTATTAGTTCATCATTAGGTTAACTAAATCAGTAGTAAACAAAGTAAGCCTTATCAAATTCCCCTTCTAATCATTTTTAAAATAAGTATCAGTAAAATTAACACATTAAAGATTTCTTTCATCTAAGAATAAACTAACTTTGGGAAACTAAACCTTTTAAATGTAGTCTACAGTTTACAAATCATATCCATATATATATTTTATATACTCATCTAAATTAACATTTTTGCGCTTTGATTCTACCATCCACTAACAATGTGTGTGTATGTGTATATATATATATATATATATATATATATATAAAAATTATATTTTTATATAAAGAACATGTACATTTACATAGTTAAGAAATAAAAGAGAGGCAATAATAAATTCAAGAAAACACTGGCTTTGGGTACAGAAGGACACATTTACAGAATCTGATAAACCTTTAAACTAGTTTTACTGTTCCTGTCATATCTGTATGATTACAACATTTAAACAGCCAAAGTCAGGAGCAATAAATTTCAACACTGTACTAGTTTATTTTCATGATCTTAGAGTATAATTCTTCTACAAATCAATGGAGGTAAGAATCAAGGTTGTACTTTAAAGCATGCTGATCACTGAGTAAAATTAAAGGCATTAATAAATTAAAGGCATAAATAATAAACAAAAGGGATTTTACTTAAGGCTCCAGCTCTGGCAACCAATAAGTATGATATACTCATGTAATGTGGACTTCTAGGAATAATCTATGACTATATATCCACAATTATTTCTACTTAACACAATAATGCTTTACTGTAATATACAACTAGCAAGGACAAAGTTTGTATTTTAACGAACTCAGGAGTCAAAGGATGATTACTGTAATACTAAGAAGTTTCACACTATTGATACATCTAGGTTTTATCATTATCACTACAGATGAGGATGAGAATTGGGGAAAAAAATATGCCTGCCTCCATAGCTTTTTACTTTCCCTCTACTCCCAAGAAAGTTGCTTTACAACAACCCTGTTCTTAAGAGCAACCTTTGTTCCTAACAAATTAGTCAAGGATACAAAAGAGCAATTATGAAGTTTTCACTGACTACAGAAAACTTACTTAAAAGTTGTTTGTACTTATTTTAACCATTTGTTATGTAGCTGGCAATATTCAAATTGTTTTACACACATTATCTAATTTATACCCATTACCAACTCTATAATATCAACGTTACCATTAGATTTCAAAAAAAGGAAAAGAAATTTGAGTAGTTTAATAATCAAACATCAAAGAGTTGATGTTAAGAGTGAGAGATGAAATCTACCTAAAAGTCCAACTTCTAGCCAGGCATGGTGGTACAAGCCCTAACCATAGCACTTTAGGAGGCTAAGGCAGGAGGATCACAAGTTCAAGCCCATCCTGAGCAATTTAACAACTTCCAGCGACCCTTGAAAAGGGTTGGGGCTGTAGCTTAGTGTGAAGGCCCTGAGTTGAATCCCCAGTACACACACACACACACACACACACACACACACACGCACAGAAATGTACTCATGCACTCAAATTCAAGGCACATTTCTGTAGAATAATGATTTAAACTCAGTGCTTTCAAACTTCTACAAGTCAGGGAACATTTTCTCAAGAAATGCAAATATTATTGAAAGCTATATATTAACATCTAATTATAAATGTTTAAATGTTACTATATTGTCAAAAACAATGAAACTGCTTTGATTAAACATTAAAAATGAATCTTTTGTCTCAGAACCCCAATTTTTTCTCTGTATTTTGATTTGTTTGCAAAATGTAGACAGTTGAAAATTGTTTTTTAAATTGCTGTATTTTCAAATGCTACTATCTCTCAACAATTTGATGTATTCTTGAACAAAAACAATTGAAAATTACAGAAACAGCAGGACATTTGTTTCACAGGGTGAATCACCAGTAACTGGTAAGCCTTACATTCCTTCATAATAAAGGTCTATTTTGTCAGTAATAAAGCCAGAGATAGTTTAAGAGGTTTAACCTTCACCCTCTATAGGAAGTTTCCAAACTTATCCAGCAGCGATGAAATATTATGGTCATTCCAAAACAAACTCAGTCACCAAATCTGTCCTAGATGTCAGTATTTCATTCAACGTTGCAAAGCAAAACAAAATAATGTATCTAGATTTCAGGTACCACAAATGGACCTAGGTTTTAGAGGAGCTCACCTCACTATACTATGTACTCTTCTTGTGTAATTTTAAGAGAATATATACATATATATATAAAGGAGATTTTAAAAAATACATTGTGTTGGTTACCTTTCTCTCATTGCTGAGACAAAATACCCCATGCCCAAAATTAAGGAAGGAAAGGTTTATTTTGCTCACACAGTTTGTAGAGGTTTCAGTCTGTAATCAGCTGGCTCCAAGGGAGGGTGGCCTGGCAGAGAGGCAACCATTCATGGTGGCGGAAGACAGCAAAAGAAAGCAACAAGAGCAAAAAGGCAGGAGCGTGTGAAGACATTTTCTGTCACTTATGATGTATGTAGGCCACACCCATGTAGGTGTAGCATTCATACCCCTAATCCCAGCACTGGACCATGAATCATTCATAAACTCTAGAAGCCTGCCCACATGACTGCATGAGGTGTTGGAGGAACATCCAGACTCAAAACATAACATATATGTAATGCTGAGTCTTCCTAATCAATACCAACAAAAAATTTCAAATCCAAGTCCAGCATATCAGCAGTAACTTTATTCCAAAGTCTTTAATACTTACGAAAAACTTCAACAAACCATTCTATTATGAAAAAGTCTAGGCAAAGACTTGTACAGCTAATTTATATGCATTAAACATTTTATGGAGGAAAAAGTTCCAGTGATTTCAAAGTAACTTCTTGGGCACCTCAGTAAACATGCATTTCATTTCCATTTCTGCATCACAAAAAAAATTCAAACATGTTACACTTAAAAAAGCTCCCTACTGATATTGCACACTCTTCAATTTCTTTACTATATTCATCAGCTTGATCCTACAATTGACATTTCCTTTACTGGTTCTATCATATATCTATCCAACTTTCCCTCTATCCACCAGTCTATTTTTTGACACACTATAGACATTTCAAAACTATAGACACTGAAGTACTCACACCAAGGACAGTTCATTGTTGACAAAAGAAAACTTACATAGTGGAAATACAAATTTTAATGGTATTATTTTCTGAATATTAAATGCATAAATTGTATAACTCTTAACCCTCTCAAGATCAACACTCTTCCTGCAGTCTAGCCCCTAAACTCCACAGAAGTAATCAATGATTTTTTATTCTCACCACAGGTTTAGTATCTTATGTAATATAAATGTGTGCCTGACTCAGATTTTTGAGATTCATCCATATTAATATATATGACAGTTCATTCTTTTTAGTGCTATTGTTCATTACATGAAGAACTCATAATTTGTTTCTTATAGAATGATGAACATTTAACCTGCTGCCAGACTATAACTATTGTGAATATAAAGCAGCTATGAACATTTGCATACATGTGCTTTCATTTCTCCTGAGTAAACATCTCAAAGTAAGTTTCTTAAAGCTAATGGGTAGATATAAATTTGGTTTTACAATAAACTAAAAGGGCTAGGGATTTAGCTCAGCTGCATAAGCACCTGCCTGGCAAGTGTTCAATCCTCCATACCCCCCCACACACAAAAACCCCTCTATAATAAATTGAAAGATCTCTTTCCAGAATGGCAGTGTCATGTTACATTTCTTCCTTCATTACACAAAAGTTCCTGCTTTTTCAACATCCTCCCCATTTGGTACAGTAACTCTTAAATTACATTTTGTTGGTTGTAGTAGTATTTTCTTGTCATTTTGATTTGCATTTACCTAAAGATATCACACACTTTTTCACTTTCTTACTGGACTTCTGTGTATCTTTCCTTTTGTAAGGCATTCAACTCTTTTGTCAATTTTTAAAATCTGACCGTTTATTGTTTTACTTCAGAATCCCCAATAAACTTCGGATATAAACTCCTTTTGGAAATTTGTTTTGCAATTATTTTTTCCCACTCTTGATTTGCTAATTCTTTTTTCTCATATTCACGAGATACTTTTAATACCGATTAAGTCTAACTTAGCAGCTTTCTCTCATGGTTATTGCTTTCAATATCCTTTAAATTAAAAAAAATTTGTATTTCCAAGTTACAAATATATTCCCTTGTAGGTAGGTATGCAAACTTTACAGTTTCAGCCTCTGAAAGAGAACTATGAATTAACGTCTTTGTGAGTAGTAGAAGGTGGAATTAGGCTCAGTCTTCCATTTGGATATTCAACTGTTCCAGTGCTCTTTGCAATAATTTCCTCCCCCTATTTCCTCAACTGCCTTGGAATCTCTGCTGAAAAAATCAAATAATCAAGTACGTTTTTAATCTTATGCCATTTAACTATTTTTTTAATGCCAGGATCATACTGTATGTCTTTAAGTTAGGTATTTAAATCCTCTTAGTATCACGATGACTTCTCAAAGTCAGTAATTTAGTGATGTTATTCCACAATGTTATACTCCCTTGAAGGAATCACCAAGCATTTATGTCATTTATGTCATTGTTCCTCTGTATGTTACAGGCTATTTGACTGGTTGCTTTAAGATTTTCTTCATTAATTTAACTATGATGTATCTAGGTGTCATTTTCTTTTTATCTTACCTGAATTTTAAAAAGGAATCTAACTACATTTTTGATCTTTGACTGCTGATAGTTTTCAAGTCACTACTTTCCCGCTTCCCCTTCTGCCTGAAACCTGGACAAGCTGGTAAGAAAAGAAAGCCCAGACACGTTGTCCTCTGGTGGTGATGTACTTTCAAACCAGCACATGCACGAGTGCAGGAATAATTATTTCAGACTCCAGCCTCAACCCCTAATTAACATAAAACCCCAAGCAAGTCTCTTATCACTATTCTCTCAAGTCATTTTTGGATCAATCTGGGAGATCCCTTGTTTTTCCCAGAAAGCCTCATTATAAATCTGTCATGATCTCTATGTATAGGTGACAATACAAGGCTGCCATCAAAATCAAATTTGGGCAAGGGGCCTATTCCACATATAGTGGATATTTATTAAGTACCATGTAGTAGGCATAGTACCAAGCCCTTACACAACATACTAAATCACTTAATCCTGGACAAATGAGGTACTAGGAGCATGTGGATTAGACGGACATATCTAAAAGTCACACAGCTAGCAAGTAGCACAAGTAGAGCCTGCATTCTTAAATACTGTACCATTATTTTTCTGCACCTTATACAGAGACTAAAAAAAAAAAACAAGAAGTGAAGGTTCTGATGTGACAGTAACATGACAGTGGGTTCCGACAGAGGTCAAAAGCCAAAATGCTGACATTTTATCCTCCAATTCACTCCAGGAACTTCTCAGGCTGCTCTGCCTGGGTCACTTTCAACTTTCCAATCAACGTGGGACTCTAGGTTCTTTCAAGACAAGGTAACTTCAACTATCCTAATAAAGTCTACTCAGTCCATGGGATAATTCATGCAGCTTTGATCCATCACATTTTGAAAAGGCAAGCCATTCTCACTGTACCCTTTCTTTATTGCTATAGGGACAGCTCTAGGTGGCCTCTTGCTTGTTAGAAGTATCAGTTTATGTATTTCTCAAGCCCTAGCAGAAACAGCAAACTGAGATCTTCTGAAGACCTTCAATTTGGATGAAGGGAAGGGGAAATAAAATTACACATACTACTGTCTAAGGAGTTCTCAACTCTGGGGTCCTCCTGAATTCTTATTCATACAGCCTAAATGTGAGTGACAGATATAAGTATAGCAATGCTTGTCTGCAGAAATCCTTTTTGCCAGTCTCGCAGGAATGACACAGCATCTCAATTATGAATGTAGGTCACATACGACCTGCTCAGATTTTGGTTCTCTGGATAAAAAACTAGAAGACTTTCCATTCTAGTATTATCTTACAGTTCTAGTTCCATGTAAGATATAAACAAGTCAATATTCCTATTCTAGCAAAATAGAGGGAAAAGAATGAAACAAATTCTTGTTTTAAGACTACAGAGAGCTATCAAAATGAGATCCAGATAAACTAAAACTGAAAAAAAGTAACACTTTCTAGATGCACTGACAACTACTTGCTACTTCCTTCCTTTGGGTCATTTGCAGATCCTAGCTACAGTTAAGGGACTAGGATTGGTCTGAAGAAATCCTAATCAAGAAAAGAACACTGTAGAACTGTCAACAATCCCATTAATCTCAAGATAGTCATCAGATTTTAAAACTGATACTAAAAGACAAACTTAACCTACTAAATATTAGAAATGAATTTCCCAGAATGTTTGAGAATTAGGTGATAGTATGTCATGCTTTCAAAACCCCAAGAGACCACTGTTTGCAGAAGAGGTATAAGCCAGTGCCAGACTAAGTCAACTTAAAATGGCAATCTAATTCCAATCCAGTTCAATCCTTGATTAGATGAAGGTGATCAGTCTCCTCTCTATCACCCTAACAAGAAAAATATTCTTATGATAGCATCATTTGGAGCACCTATTGATTCTTCACTTATGTGAATTTTATACATGATATGCAACATATGGCAATCAAACTCATGAGACATCTAAAGAGGGAGGAAAATGTGAATGATACAAAGATGAACAAACAATAACAGTAACAGTCCAATATATGATCCAGATTTTGGAATGAAAGAAAATAAGTGTATTAAAGACAATTGAGGAAAATAAGACAAAATACGTTAAAAAATTTTTTTCAAGGTATCTGTAATTTATACCAAAGAAACACATTGAAACAAATATGTATGAAGAACTTACTAATAGTAGACCAAATCCAATATAAAAATAAGATCAGGAAATTCAAAAGGTAGTCCATAAAAAATAACTAAATTCAAAATGAAAAAAAAATTCAAAGAACAAAGCAGAACATTTTTATTTTATTCCAAGTACAACAGATGATATAAAGATTGTAAGATATCCAAAATTAGTGTTTTTCTCTTGTATTACATCTCTATAGATAACATGTGGTACTCTCTCAGGCATCTTAGGGTTTGGGTTAGGGTGTTAATATGGTTTATGTCTAGATAGCTCCTCAAAGTTCATGCAGTTATGGGAGGTTGGAGGCAGACTTTTTCAAGGATAACTGGATCTAGAGTTTGTGATCTATTTATGGTCCAATGCTGGGATAAAGCGTATGAGTGCTACACCTCCCCTAGGGCAGGCAGCCTGCATACAACATAATGGACAGAAAAGAGTCTTGTTTCTCTGTTACTGTTTTTGCTGTTTTCCACAGCAGTGAATAACCATTTGCTCTCTGCCACGTGTCACTCCTGCCTTGGAGCCAGCCAATTATGGACTAAAATCTCTATGAATTGTAAGCTAAATAAACCTTTTTTCCTTTAACTTGTGGGCACTAGGTATTTAGTCTCTGCAATGAGAAAAGACAGACAAGAGTTATAAATGGAATGATGGGTTTTGAATACCAGTGCTGAAGAAAGAGCTCCCTTAAAAGACCTTCTAACTGTAAGCACCACATAAAGGTTAAGCATCTCCACAAATACCTTCCAAAATGTGTTTCACAGGATCCTTGACTTTATCAGAAGTTCTTTCACAACTAATAAACAGGGCACAGAGAAAATGATACACTGAATGCTCAGGTTGATTAAAGCACATCTACCACTTATAACCTGAAAGTTCTAATTTACATGTATAAAAGTTTCACCACTCTGAATTTACAAATAGATGTTATACATTTGAATAAACAAAATTTGCATAATATGGTATTGCCTGGCAGAAATTTTTTCTAAGAAAGGTATAATTTAATGCCTATGATTTTATGTTCATTCTCTTGCAAAATCTGAAAAGGAAAATGAAGACATGCAATATGTATAAATATTTCAAATAAATCATATTCAGTTACAGTGATTTATATAGCCTAAAAATCTTGCCTACATTATTTCAATGAAACTAAAAGTCATACTTGCATAGCACCATCATCCATCACACATAAAGAAATAGTAAAAAACAGTCCCATTCCTACTGAGGAAGCTAAATCAAAACAAGTTTTCAAATTCAGAGTTTTCTCCATCATAGCGCACCATACATACTGCCCCTCCGACATACTCCCCTATGCATGCAAGAGAAGAGCAAATTAACTCCTGAAATAAAGGCACTATGTTTTAAGAAAAACTGCATACCAATTTCAGTTCAAAGACTTCTCTTAAGCTATTTCCAACTTAATCAGACAAATAAAGGGCACATATACGAAGTCAGAAATAAACGGCAATCTGCAGTTACTTTAATTATGGTGATGTTTAAGATAGAATATGCAAAACAAAATCCAAAAGTCATTGATAACATTAAAAAGAAACATGTTACCCTGGAAGGATACATGAGTCACCAGTAATAAAACTACTGAAGAAGAGAACTGGGTAACAGAGAAGGAAGCAGTGATGTATTTTTCCACTGTACAATCTGTGGTGATTTTCAATGATATGCAAATACTACTTCATGTTTTCAAGTAACTCTTTAAAAAAATAAAAGGCTACTAACAAAACTAGAACTGTCTTTCAAAGAAAACTGACTTTTAAGAATACAAAAAACAAGCAGCCTTAACTTATATATACAAGAATAAAACTGACACCAGGCATGGTGGCACATGCATATAGTATCAGCTATGAGTTGGAAGGTCAGCCTGGGCTACCAAGCAAGACTGTCTCAAAATTTTTAAATTGCCAAAAAATTTCTATTTAATTATGCTGGTTGTTAAGATAAAACATGCTTTTATATTTAAAATTCTAGGAAAAAATTGCACGGTATTTTATTAAGTCCTCCACAGATAATCACTTACCAATTTAGCATATCGTATTTCTTTCCCAAGTTTCATGATTAAGAGTAACATTTTTAGATGTATACATCACAAAATTGAATAGTAACAATCCTATTTGCTATTTGTTAACATGAATATTGAATCTAATAAGAAAGCTTTTTCCAGATTAAGGTAATCAAATTCTTTTAAATGTGAATACATGGTTATCTTATTTAATAGATTTGTTGTACCTGAATCATCCTCAGATGCCTGCCATAAATTTTATCTTGCCATGTTTCTTTTTAAAATAAAACTATTTTATAATTTCAGATATTTATAATTTTTGCATCTATTTTTTATGAAATTGGAAAGAAATTTTTCTTCTACTTGTTCAGCTGTGCTCTGAGTTAGAAATGCTTTCTTAACATTAGCATCAAGGCAACTAAGGGTTAGGACTGGTTCTTTACTATTATAAATAATGAAAGATATTGGAAATCTTTGTGTTCCTAATTGTTTCCCTAGGATGAAAGATGAAAATTTGCAACTATATAACCCAATCACCTTAAGAAAGCCCTTATAATTTCTGCTTATGAAAACAAATTTTACATTCCTATACATGTATGTATAATAGTTATTACAAAATTACCACTTTGAACACTACACTGTTTTTAATTTTACAGAACTCTATTCCCACTAAGTTTGGATTTTGCTTTATTATAAACTAATTTGTACTGAAAGTCATTTTTTCTTCTCACATCTAATTCTTTTCTAAACATCAACTGCCATTCTTATGAAAATTTCTCTTAATCTTAATTTTGAGACAGAAAAGCTTCATGAAACTTAATGTTATTTAGCCAACTGCAGCTTACCAAGTTAACTTCTGTCCCTGAATTATTTCGTGTCACTACATACAACTGCAAGCTTCCAAACCTTCAGATGTGGCAAGAGTAACTAGGTGAAGGAACCAGGAGGGATATAAAGCCAGAACTGTGTCTAATTTCAACAAATTCATGATGGAGCCATAATTCATATTTGTCACCATCGGGGGACTCTACACCACCAGTAGTGAATGCATGACTGTCCCATTAGGCAGCATGGGACAATCATGCATATACCATATTAAGGGGTTCAAACCCTCAGGAACTTGTTAATCCTACCTTTAATATTAGTGAGGCAGAGATACAAGGGTAGAAACTGCTAAAAGCAAAACAAGTATTACAACTGAAAACGTGACTTTTTTTAATTCAGAAATTTCTCATGTTCGTCAACTGAATTTACTTATATTTTGAAGTCTGAAAAATCTTCAAGTATTTTATTAACACTTTAAAGTAAATGAGTTACTACATTTATTTCATATCTCATTTTAAATTTTTTAAACTAAGGTTTGCATTTACCCATAACAAAGCCTTTTCCCTTTTACTCCTCATATTCTATGCTTTACATCAACAGAATGAACTGCACCTAAAATTTATTATGTTTAAGGATTGTTACTATTCAAGAAATAATGTAACTGCTCTCCTAAAGTTAGAAAATATATGGCACTGAACTATATAGTGTAAGAAGTTTCTAACAATCAGCACTAACAGATCTATACTAAACACACACCAAATTAGGCAGACTTCTCTACTTCAAGGAACTCTGGATACTGAAAAACAAGACAATGAGCAATGATCACTTCTTTAACCTTCATTAATCAGGTAAAAAAAGAGAAAAACTCATGATGAAGAACTCTAGACTATGAAAACTCTAGACTATGAAAAGAAACTTCTAAAATATGCCATAAAAAGAACAAAAAATAAAGAAACATGACTAAATTGACTTTCACAGTATAAATATCCATGGAGTTACCTGTAATCACCAGGCTACCCCCTGCTGCCTCTCCATGAAAGAGCTCTACTCTCTGGCTTCTCGGTGAGCCAACTGCTACCACAGCAATGTGACCTCTTCGTGGAACTGGTTAAAACCATATCCTGTCTCTGCGTGGACCACTGAGTTCCCTCTGTTGAGATAACTTCCTAAGTGATCTCCCTAACTCTACTCATGACAGCCTATTTTGTTTCCTCAATGGAGTCAAATGCTATTACTTAAAATTTAATCTGACTGCCGGGCCTTCTGGACCTAAGCCTTTTCAGTGTCTCCACATTCCAGTCACACTCAAGTTGACTATAAACTTCCTACCACACAGCGTGCTGTGATTCTTTACTATATTCAGAGTCACCCCTAACATCTCCTGCACCCACTCTATACCCTAAAGATAACTCCTTGCTGGGAATCCTTGACCAATCCTCCCTGATCTCCACAGTATTCATTCCACGGCACCATTCCTGATAAAACACACTTCCGAGTAATTCCACCTTTGCACCAGCTAGACTCAACCTTGACACCAACATTCCTCTAAAGGCAAAGTTTCCACAAATCTTCTCTGGAGGTAGTTCCCTCAGTGTACTTGTTTCACAACACCTATCACATTTTTGTAAAATTCTTATTTTCTATTTTAACATTTCTCTCCATTATTAGAAAGCAAATAACTCAAGAGCAAACACCACTAAAAAAGATCTTATCAGTCATACTATGATCATTTAATACATTTCAACTGAAACGCCACCACCCACGAAATGAAAGATTAATACATCTTGAATTATTCTTAGCCAATTCACATCAAGACATGTCAGTTCTACTTCCAACACACATGCAGAATCCATTCACTCTGTTGCTAGCATAGCCACGTCCATGTACATTATCATGCATGTAGACTATTTTCACAGCATCTTAGATGATGACTATTCTGCTTATATCCAACTTACTACCATGACCACTTCCCTTCCCTTCCTGGATTATATTTAGACCAATATTCATTCAACTCCCACAGTACTTTCAACACCCTGTAGGATCAGATTCCTATCATGTTTTAAACTCCGCCTTCTTTTAAATATCCTAATATGAGAAGCTGTTTCCCACCTCAGAGGCTCTTTTCCCTGCCTAGAAGCCTCTTCAGCTAGCTCCTGATCTTTAGGGCTTACCTCAAGCATCACAATCCAACATCTTTTTCATCCCTCAGGCATTTCCTATCGTTTTTGTTCTCATTACCATATCTTCAATTATATTGATTTGTTCACTTGTTTAATATGTGTATCTATCTCTCAGGAGGGCAGGAACCCTTGTGTTTTATCATTACAGTTTCCCTTGTGCCTAGAGACCATCTCAAATACAGCAAGAAACTACACAGCATTTGTAAAACAAAAGAATACAGCAAGATAGGTGACTTATTAAAAATACACATGAAACAAAGGTAACAAAAATGGATAACTAGCCTCAAACAAGGCAGCAAATAAGTCCACTGTGACTATCTGCAAATAACCAGGCTAGTGTTACTGGGATATACTATGCTCAAGCACCAGGAGTGTGTTTATCAAAGCTCAATAGAAAGAAGTAGAACAATTTTACATCCTATATGCAAGCATATACATATATGACATTTCATTCATTTTAGAGAATTCTTTATTTTTGACACTGAAAAAAATCTGTTAATGTACAAAGAAACACTTAAAAACCACCAGCCACTTTATTTTTTAAAAAACACACTTCTATAGTGGTACTTATGTTCAAATGATTAAATTTATACTCAAAACTTCAACCTCTTCAGTATCGGATCCTTCCAATATAAGAGGTGAGTTTTTGAGATAGATTCTGACTACTACAATGCATGTAAGAAGCTGCCTTATATACTGTTCTTTCCCAGAAATAACAATGCATCTTAAAGCCAAGAACTATATAACATTCACCAATAAGTCAGCAGCCTCTTGTAATTCTTTACTGACTTAAGTTTTGAGCAAGGGAGGAAAAAACTATCAGTCACTACTTGCCAGTAATAGAAAGAGCTTTGAATCTTTATTCAAATGTCATCCCATCACAGAAATGAAAAATACACAAATGTAAGCAACAAAGATAAAACTGTATCTAAATATATTTGCTTGAAAAACCTCACTGCTCACAAAAATGATTTATAAAATCAACAAGACTTAACTAGTCAAGAAAATTAATTTGACAGGTTGTTAAAGTCATATTTTAATCTTCACTATATAGGTAACTTGAAAGTAACAAAAACTCAACCATTTTTAAGTTCCCATAAACAATTTTCAACAGCAGATCATCAACTTCAGATTAAGCAACACTTACCTTGGTATGGTAACACATTTAGTATTACAATTTTGAGTGGTGATAGCTTTCTCAAGCTCATCTAATCGTCCTGTTTTCTTTAGCTTCTTCACCAGACTTTTCACGGCTTTCTCACACCACTTTTCTTCCTGTCCATTCTGTTCTCCTCCGCCTGCTCCTCCAGACCCACCAGCTGATTTCTTCCATCCTAGGAGTCTCTTCACCACTGGTGGAGTGAATGGCAAGATGGACGACATGCTCTTACTAAAGGCAACAATCCACACTATAGAAAGAGCCTCGCGAATCTACCCTAGAAAAGATATTGAAAAGATAACTCAAAGACTAACTTTAAAACCAAGGAATGATTTCAATATATTATAGAAAGCAAGCTGCAAGACGGGATACAAGTTCAAATTACTCCTTCCACCACATACTTTCTGGCATTCCCTTTGCCACTCGTGGAAATATAAGGACTCAAAAGTCTTGAGCAAATATAACCTTGCAAGTAAAATCTGTCAATATTCTGAAAACTGTAATCACTACCACTACTACTTTACTATTAACTCTTAATAATGTCAACATATTTTCACAAAAAGCAAGTTTTCCTCATTTTTAGAACTTCCATCTATTCTTAAAAACTTAACAAAATTGTATTAAAAAATACAAGTTCACTCTCTCCCAACTTAAGTTTTCATGACTGAAGTATCTTAAAGCAAAATCAGAAGATACATGAAGAGAACTGCATCAAGTGTTAAGTAAGCTACAAAAGTTTTTTAATGAAAGGTAAGTCTATTAAGAAGAGATTCAGTTCACTTTCACCAGTCTTTGAGAGGATCTTTCAGCCTCTTTTTTAGCATACTACATTTTCTATTTAAGTAGTAACATACATAGTGAACAAAATCCCTCTTCCTTCAATGTGAAATTCTTTAAAATATTATCACTTTTATTTTAAGATTACAGTGGTAATCCTGAAGCATCAAATACTAGTATGATCTGTAGATCATGAAATGAGAATTTCCCTTGCACCCTTTTTCTTTCCTCCTACCACAAAATAATTACCATCCAATTGCATTTAAGTAGCTATGTACATAATATTGTTACCATTAGTGAACTACCACATAAGCTTGTTTTTGTATTCTGCATTCTCTATTTGCCACATTTTTCCATTTGCTTAGCTTTCTATGTAACTATCACAAATTCTCTGCATCCTTCTATTAAATTTTTCACATACTGGAAAACTGCCACCTAGTATTTCAGAAATCAGCTAGTCTTCTTATTCAAGGAGCTCTCACATCCTAAAGTCTTATATCCTCCCACTTCAAACTGAACTAGTATACTCTGACCAGAGGCATATGCTAGAAACTTTCTTCAATCTCAGAGAGATCTTCATTTTCAACCAATTCAAACACCTAAATTCCATCATAATTTCTTCTTCAAGCCCTAGGTTATTTACATGTATAAAGGCGCACATCTGTAATTCCAGCACTCTGGGAGGGTAAGTAAGGCAGAAGGATTACAAGTTTGAGCCGAGCCTAAGCAACTTAGTGACTCATTGAAATCCTGTCTCAAAACAAATACGAACTGGAGATTGTAATGGCTTAGAGCTAAAATCTTCCCTCTTAAGTCTATGTTCAGAGGCAGTGCTTTTAAAAGGTGACTGGATCATGGGAGAAACTACATGCAGTAGATTCATATTTATTAGTTCACTGATATTCCTACTGTTAAGGAGGTGGAACCTGGAGGTGTGGCATGGAGGCATGTATACTTGTCCCTGGCTGGATCTTCCTCTGACTCTTCTCTGTTTCCTACCACAATGTGAGCAGCTGTCCTCTTCCAAGACCTTATACCCATGCCATTTCTGACTTGGAGTCAAACAAGTGGACTGAATCCACTGAAACCATGAGTCAAATAAACTTCTTTAAAGTTCCCTAGTTTTGGATATTTAGTCCCAGCAACAGTAAAGTGACTAATACAGGCATATAGCTCATTACAAGGTCCCAAGATTAAACCTCAATACCTTTTAATAATATAAAAAGTACATAGAGTTTAATTTCTAACCAGTTTGGGATTTTTCTCATTATCTTTTACTATTAGCTTCTATTTATTATAATGTAGTCAAAGAACATAATCATTACAAAATAATGAAATCTGTTGACCCAGCACATGGCCACATTTGGTACAACTTCCAAGAATAAGTAACATTAATTCCATCATTAACTGTTTGAATGTTTATTGTGTGATAATTCAATTAAGTCTGTTAACTTTAATACACATATCTTCTATAGACTTAGTTTATCAACTTTTGAGAAATAAAGCTCTCACAAGTATGTCACTACATACTGGTCTTTCTCTTTTCAAAAGTGCAAGACCAAAAAAGTTTTGGTTTGAACACTTGCTCAAAGTATGCTATTTGGTAAAGATCTAGGACTATGGTCAAGTCTGGAAGATCAATTCCTTTATATTACAAAATGTAACTCTTTTTCTACTTAACTTATATTAAAAGTCTTTGCCCAATTACTATAGTTATAACTTCTTTCTTTTAGTTAGCATTTCAATGGTGCATCTTTTCCTATCGATTTTCTCTGAGCCTTTCTGGGTTCTTGCTTTACTGTTGTTTCATTATTTGGTTGGTCTGGTTTATAACAATGGAGACTGAATCCAGAATCATGTGCATGCTAGATTTTAAGTGCATCTCCTATATGAAGCAATACTTGGATATTACTTATCCTGTATAATTGTTGCCTTTTACTTGGAATATTTCATACCATTAATGTAATTTCTAACTTGGTTGTCTATGATTCTTTTTCTCCTCTTGATTATATCACAATACAGTATATTGAATTAATTTTTCTTTTTATTCTCTTACTGTACATTCATTGTTCTTTTAGTGGTTTATCCTAGGTATTTCCTTACTTATCCTTCACTTATTAATGATCTCATACATATGCTCTTCTGCTTCATCTATAATAGTGGTGGTGAACCTATGGCATGCATGCTATTTTTCTAAGACAAAAGATGTTAATGTAGAACTTGTTTTGTTCTAAACTAAAACCTTCAGATTTTTATTTCAGTTTTGGCACTATGCAGTAAGTGGGTTTTAGGTTGCAGTTTGGGCATCCGCCCCTAAAGGGTTCCCCATCACTGCTCTATAATATTAAAAACACAGACTATAGCTATTTTGTTTTTGGTACCAGGGATTGAACTCACAACCTCGAGCTTGCCAGGCAGGCACTTATGCTGTTGAGCTAAATCCCCGGCTAGGCTGCAGGTTTGTTATGAACGTAACTACACTGGGTTTGTCCCTGATCTAAGGTGAGTCTCTGTAGGGCTTTCATTTGAAAGGATAGCAGGTCTTTATCATTTTACTAGATACATAATGTAAGAACTATTTTGTTTTTAAAAGAATTTTGAATTTAACCTTTTAGCCTCTCAGTCTAAGAAGCATCAAACTCTGGAAAACGACTAGAAGAGGAAGAAAGTAGTGTACAAGATGAAAATTATCAGCGTATTCACCAGGGTTTGTTCTCAGGGTTACTGCCCTAGTCAATCTTTATCTCAACGCCACAGAACTAGAAGAAATCTCAATCTCCATTACTGAAATTGTAGTTTTTCTCCTCAGCCCAACTGGGCAGTAGGAATCCAGCAAATATATGGAAGGGGGTTTTCTGTATTTACAGGTCCTCACATTTTCAATTTAACACCCAAGCCCCAGGCTCCAGCCTAAAGGCTACCTCTAGTTCATGTCCAGAAAAAACAATACTCTGCAATCAGGTGCATATCCTCTCTACTTACTCCTTAAGATATTCCCCAATGTAGAATTTCACTTCCTTTAATCTTTTAATTCCAGTTTTTGATTTTTTTTTTTGGACCTGGGATCAAGCTCATAACCTTGCACATGCCATACCAGTACTTGTGCCACTGACCTAAATCCCTGGCCCTCAGTTTTCTATCTTTAAATAATTTCTGTAAATTACCTGGATTTTCTGGGTGCTTTAATAAGTATTGATCTACCAAGATACCACATACTACCCAGAAAAATTTCTTCATTCCATTTCAATGTTAATTTTGCTCAACCAGGAATCTATGAGTTAAAATAATTTAAGATACATGGTAAGACTAATTTCAAACCACAAGGCCCACTAAGAATCAAGATCTGCTACCCACTCTTCCCCACTCTGTAAGCAACTGGCTGGTTCAGAGGGAAGGCAGAGATGATAGCTGCCGAGATATAAAAACAACTATATGCTTGTATTGTTTGATTGACTTTGCAGGATTAAGGCCAATAGTCTGATTATCTATTGAGAGGATAACAGTACACAATATGGCAAATACGGGGAATTTTTCTTTGTCTTGTTTTTGAAATCCAGTATTGTTCTGTTTCGTTTCATTCCAATTTATTGTTTTGTTTTAATCAATGTTGTTTTGATTGGTTTTATTCAGTTTTGTTTTATTTGATTTTGCTATGTCTGAGGGAATGCACAACTATTGTAAAGATAATAAGATATTGTCAACAGGTAGCCACTGTTGACAATCTATTGTGCTGTTTTGAAGTTCTGTGCCACTTTCCCTGCTTTGTCTTGACTGGCTTTGACTGGCTTTATTCTACTTTGTGTTGCTGGGTTTTATTCTCCTTAAAATAAAAAGGAAAATAATAATAAAAGATGAGACCATTTAACCTCTTGAAGACAGGAGTTAATATCTGAGAAGAACAGAAAACCTTTTAGAAAACTAGATCTGACAAACCCTATAGAAAAATCAACCAGCATGAAAAATTTTATTAGGTATAGATTATCAAACTATGCAGTACTGAAAAGTACTCCACAGAAAAGCCCGGAACCAGTGGATTCACCATTGATTCTATAAAAACTTTAGGGAAGATCTATAATCCCCAAATTCTATAATGAAATTAAAAGGAAAGGATTACTTTATCAAACTCATTCCTAGAAGTTAGCATTACCTTGATTCCAAAACCATACAAGGCTCTCAACTAAAAAAGAAAACTGCAGGCAAATCTCTTTTAATGAACACAGATCCACATATCCTCAACAAAATACTGGCAAAGACTGTGCCAAATCATTAAAAAGATCATACAGCATGACCAAGTAGTTTTCATCCCAGGTTCAACATACACAAATCAATAACTAAATAGAAGGACAAAAATCATACCAGCATCTCAACAGACGCAGAAAAGCCTTTGACAAAAATTGAGCATCTGTTCATGATAAAAACCCTGAAGAAAACAGGTATAGAAGGACATTAACCCAATTTGATAAAAGCCATTTATATAAGCTTGCTAACAATATATTAAATGGAAAAAAACAAAGTTTTTTCTCTCTAAAATCAGCAATAAAGCCATTATGTCCACTATCACCAATCTTCTATGTTGATACAGTACTCAAAACTTTAATCAGACCAATAAGGAAAGAAAAAGAAAAAGGAATACATACAAGAAAGGAAGAAATAAAAGTATCCTTATTCACACATGACATGATTGCCCCCCCCAAAAATTCCACTAATTCCACTAAGACTCCTAGAATAAATTCAGCACAGTAGCAGAATACAGAATGAACACACAAAATTCAATAGTGATCCTGTATACCATAATGAACCCTCCAAACACGAAAAAAATACCATTTATAGTGACTTCAGGAAAAATAAAACATTTAGGAATGAATCTAATCAAAGAAATGAAAGACTTCTATAAGAAAACCTATAGTACTCTGAAAAAGTAGATCAAAGAGGACATCAAAAAAAAGGGGAAAAATCCTGTTCCAATAGAGCCAGTATTGTCAAAATCGTCAAACTTTCAAAACTGACACAGATTTAATGCAATTCCAATCTAAATACAAACAGAATTCATCACAGAAAGAGAAAATAGTACTACAATTCATAAAGAATCAAAAAGATCCAGAAAAGGAAAAGTAGTTTTGAACAAGAGGAAAGCAGGAAGCATTCCAATTCCAGATTTCAAAAAAGACCTTGAAAACAACCTAAATACCCACTAACTGAAGAACAGATAAAAAAAAGATGTGATATTTTCATACAGTGGAGTATTACTCAGCCATAAAGGAGGACAAACTGACCTTCATTCAACCAGGGGAACCAGGCCCATGCCACAAGGTGAGTTCTAGCTCACCGGCACTGGCCTGGGGAGAGTTTGAGACCACCACTCCTGGTAGTTGGGTGCCTGCCTAGCCCCCTAGGGCACTAGACTAGGCTCAAGAGGTTTCACGCTGGCTTGACTGGACAATGCCCAGCAATCTTCATTCAACCAGGGGAGCCAGGCCCACGCCGCAAGGGGAGCCAGGCCTGTGCTGTGCTGAGGTGAGTTCCAGCTTGCTGGCGCTGGTCCAGGGAGAGTTTGGGACCATTGCTCCCGGTGGTTTGGTTCCCGCCCAGCACCCTAGGGCACCGGACTACGCTCCAGAGGTTTCCCGGGCTTGAGTGGACCATGCCCAGCAACCTTCATTCAACCAGGGGAGCGAAGCCCGCACCATGAAGGGAGGCAAAGGCACAGGAGGTGATTTCCGACATGCTCAGGAAAACCGTTAGAACATCATTTGAAAGATGGAAATATAGGAAAATGACAAAATGAAAGACCAAAATGCAATCTCAAACGTGCAGCCCATCCCAAGAAAGCCTAGAAGCCAGGTACATAGAAGAAAACACTAGTCATATCCCTGAAATGCCTGAAATGATATCAACTGAAATAAAGAAGCAAGTACGGGAAGTTATGAAAGAACTCAAATCAAATAATCTCCCAGGTAAAAGAAATGATAAAAGTAGTGAAAGAAATACTGAATGCATCTAAAGAAGACACAGCTAAAAAACTAGAGGAACAAAGCAAAAAGATAGAATCCCTGAATGAAGAGTATAAGAAACAAACAGAATACATGAAGCAGATTCCAAGATAGACAGAAAATCAAAAATTCTATTGAAAGTTGCCAAAACTGCCTCAATGAAAGTGAAGATAGAATCTCCTACCTCAAAGACAAGACTGTAGCTAGTGAATAGGAAAGGAAAGATCTTCTAAAAATGACAAGGAATCAGGACATAATTCAACAGCTGCAAGATGATGCAAAGAAAAACAACATAAGATTAATAGGAAAAATGAAAAAGAAGGGAACAACACAAATGATATCAAGAGGCTATTTACAGAAGTAATAGCTGAAAATTTCCCAAAAATGAGAATGGAAACTGACATACAGATTAGTGAAGCATATATAACTCCAAATAGCCATAACCAAAATAAAACTACACCCAGACATATAATAATCCACCATCCCAGAAATCCAATATAAGAACAGAATATTAAAAGCTGTTACAGAGAAAAGACAAATCACTTATAAAAGAAAACCTATCAGAATCACAGCAGACTTCTCAACACAAACAATGAAGTCAAGAAGAACTCAGAGTGAAGTATTCCAGATTCTAAAGGAAAACGACTTCCACCCAGACTGATATACCCTGCAAAACTGTCCTTCGAAATGGAAGGAGAAATAAGATACTTCCATGACAAAGAACAGCTGAAGAACTTCATGATCACCAAACCAACCCTACAAAGAATACTGAAAGACACTCTAGATACACATAGGAAAAAACCACTAAGCAAGACAGATAATTAAATAGAATGGAAAGGTAAAGCTACAACAGCAGAAAGATAACATGTCAACAATAAACCAATATATATCAGTTATAACCATTAATGTAAATGGCCTCAATTCACCAATTAAAAGAAACAGATTATGTGAACTTCAAACCAAGAATGATCCAAAGAGATAAAGAAGGTCACTACATACTATTTAGGGGAAAACTTCAAGAGGAAGAGACAATCTTAAATATACACGCACCAAATTCCAGAGCATCCAACTACATAAAGCAAGTATTAACAGAAATGAAAAACCAAATAAGCAACAACACAATCATAACAGGAGACCTTAACATGCCACTGACACAAAGGGACAGATCAACTCGAAAGAAAATCAGCAAACAAATAACAGAACTGAATCACACCTGTGAACAAATGGGCTTGATAGATGTATACAGGGTGTTCCATCCAACATCAGAATATACATTCTTCTCTGCTTCACATGGGACATTCTCTAACATAGACCATATATTAGCCCATAGAACATATTTAAGTAAATGCAAAAGAACTGAAATTATCCCATGCATGTTATCGGAATCATAGCACCATGAAACTAGAAATTAATGATAAAAAAGTGCAAAACTCCCACAAACACATGGAAATTGAATAATACACTCTTGTGCAATCAGTGGATCACAGAGGAAATTAAAGAAGAAATTAAACAGTATCTACAAGCAAACGAAAATACTAGTTAGGGGAAAACTTCAAGAGGAAGACATAACAATCTTAAACATACATGCACCAAATTCCAGAGCACCCAGCTACACAAAGCAAGCATTAACAGAAATGAAAAATCAAATACGCAGTAACACAATCATAACAGGAGACCCTAACATGCCATTGACACAAAGGGACAGATCAACTAGACACAACTAAATACAACTTATCAGAATCTGTGGGATGCAATGAAAATGGTCCTTAGAGGAAAATTTATTGCACTGAGTTCCCACATTAGGAAAACAGAATGAACACAAATAAACCACCTGATACTATACCTCAAACATCTAGAAAAAGAGCAAGCCAAGCCCAAAGCCAAAAGAAGGGAGGAAACTATAAAGATCAGAGCAGAAATTAATGCAATAGAGACTAAGAAAACAATACAAAGAATCAATGAATCAAAGAATTGGTTCTTTGAAAGAATAAAATTGATAAGCCCCTAGCCAACCTTATTTTAAAAAGGAAAGAAAAGACTCAAATTCATGCAATATGGAATGAAAAAGGTGAAATCACTACAGACTGTGGAAGTACAGAAGATCATCAACACCTATTTCGAAAACCTCTACTCTCATAGGTTCGGTAACACAGAAGAAATGGATAGATTCCTAGAAACATATAAACCACCAACGTTGGATCAAGAAGATGTAAAACTGCTGAATAACCCAATTTCTATTAATGAAATTGAAAATGTAATTAAGTGCTTACCAACAAAGAAGAGCCCAGGCCCAGACAAATTCACTGCAGAATTCTACAAGAAATACAAAGAAGACTTAATGCCAGCACTCCTCAAACTCTTCAATGAAATCAAAACAGAAGCAATTCTCCCTAAATCATTCCTGGAAGCAAATATTACTCTAGTACCAAAACCTGAGAAAGACCCAAATAAAAAAGAGAACTACAGGCCAATCTCCCTAATGAACACAGACGTTAAAAATTCTCAATAAAATACTGGCAAACAGGATGCAGCAAATCATCAAGAAGATTATACACCATGACCAAGCATGCAGGGATGGTTCAACATACATAAATCAATAAATGTAATCCACCATATCAATAGAGACAAAAGAATCACATGATCATTTCTATAGATGCAGAAAAAGCTTTTGATAAGATCCAACAGCCATTCATGATAAGAACCTTAAAGAGAATTGGAATAGGTGGTCTTTACCTCAATATGGTAAAGGCCATCTACAATAAACCAACAGCCAGCATCATATTAAATGGCCAAAATCTAAGGCTTTTACCTTAAAATCAGGCACAAGACAAGGATATCCCTTATCACAGCTCCTATTCAACATAGTACTGGAAATACTAGCCATAGCAATTAGACAAAAGAGAGAAATAAAAGGAGTAAAGACAAGAAAACAGGAAGTGAAATTATCATTATTTGCAGATGACATGATACTCTACATAGAAGACTCCCAAAACTCCATTGGAAGACTTCTAGATATAGTAAATAAATTCAGCAATGCAGCTGGATACAAAGTCAATACTCAAAAATCAATAGCACTCTTACACACTAAAAACAAAATCACCGAGAAACAAAAGAAGCCACACCCTTCACACTAGCATCCCAAAAAATGAAATGCCTAGGAATTAATCTAATGAAAGAAGTAAAAGAGCTATATAGGGAAAACTATAATACCCTGAAAAAAGAAATTGAAGAGGACCTCAGTAAATGGAAAGACATCCCTTATTCATGGATAGAAAGAATAAATAGTGAAAATGGCCATTCTCTTAAAATTGTTATACAGAGTCAATGCAATCCCAAAGAAAATACCACTAATATACCTCATAGATCTAGAGAAATCACTCCTAAAATTCATTTGGAACCAGAAGAGACCTAGAATAGCAAAGGCAATTCTAAGCAGCAAAGCCAAGGCAGAAGGCATCACAATCCCTGACTTGAAATTATACTGCTAAGCTACTGTAATAAAATCAACATGGTACCAGAATAAAAACAGATCTGAAGATCAATGGAATATATTAGAAGATACAACCACAACTACAAACACACTTAACCACCTTATCTTTGATAAAGGAGTCAAACATGTTCACTGGAAGAACAATAATCTCTTTAATAAATGGTGCTGGAAACACTGGTTATCATTATGCCAAAAACTAAAACTAGACCCATGCCTGTCACCATGTACTAAACTAAAATCAAAATGGATCAAAGATCTAAATATTAAAACAGAAACACTAAATCTGTTGGAAGACAAAGCAGATAAAAATCTTGAAAACATAAGGGTAGATAGAGAATTCATGAACAAGAACCAAACAGCATGGGATATACTTCCCAGAATCAGTAACTGGGATTGCCTCCTATTAAAGAGTTTCTGCATGTCCAAAGAAATCTCCAGCATAGTGAAAAGAAAACCCACAAACTGGGAAAAAATCTTAGTGAACTGTCCCTCAGATAAAGGACTTCTGTCGAGAACTTACAAGGAGTTAAAAAAAAAAATCAAGAACCCCGAAATTTAAAGACCCAATCCAAAAATGGGCATCCAAGATGAACACACAGTTCTCAGATGAAGAAATATGAATGGCAAATAAATGCATGAAAAAATGTTCATCATCATTGGTCATTAGAAAAATGCAAATTAAAACCACACTGAGATTCCATCTACTCCAGAAAGAATGGCCAAGATCAAGAAAACTACCAACAACAAATGCTGGAGAGGCTGTGGGGAAAAAGGAACTCTTCTGCACTGTTGGTGGGAGTGCAGATTGGTGCAACCACTATGGAGGTCAGTCTGGAGATTCCTCAAATACCTGGGATTAGAAGTCCCATTTGACCCAGCTATTCCACTCCTAGGTATATTCCCAGAAGAATTGAAAACATCATACTACAGTGATATATGTGCACCCATGTTCATAGCAGCACAATTTGTAATAGCCAGATATTGGAAACAACCTAAGTGCCCATCAACTGAGGAATGGATAAAAAAAATTGTGGTACTTTTATACAATGGAATACTACTCAGCTATAAAGAATGATCACATTGAGATATTTATAAATAAATGGATGCAACTTGAGACCATACTCATAAGCGAAATAAATCAAATTCACCTGATAAATACCATGTCTCCCTAGTGTAAGAAATGGTAAGAGTACAGAAGATTTTATGGTAATCGGTTCCCCATTATATTGCTTTGAAGTCTTATAATGTTTTCATTCATTGGTTGGAATGATTTTATTGTTTTGTATGATCTTATAATGTGTGATGGTATGAACAGCTACTTTAAAGAAAACAAGACAATATGGCAGCCCTGGCTGATTTAATATCTTGCTTTACAGTCCTAACATGCTTTTGTTCTTCTATTACTATTTGTTCTATCATGTTGTGTCTTATTGGATTTTAATATGATAGTAAAAACAAATTTTTCATGACAAATGAGATATTATAGTAGCCATTGTTCGTTTTCTGTTATTTGGTTCAGAATGCCCTGCAATACTTTCTCCTGAGTTGTTTAGTCTACTTTGTTATGTTTGACATTATTGTGTGTAAAGCTAAGCTCAACTATTTCAAAGAAAGGCATTATGATAGCTGTTACTATCCAATTGTCTTTTTGTGAAGTGCTGTGTTGCTTACATTGTTATGTTCTGATCTGCTTTGTTCTGTCCTCTTTTGTTTTATTCTGGTGTAAAATAAAAAAAAAGGACAAACTGGAGACTTTTATAGGTAAATGGATACAACTTCAGACCATATTCATTAGTGAAATAAGACACACATGTGTAAACATCCTATTGTGTCCCTAGTGTATGAAGCTGAAAGAAACAATATATGTGTATGTATATTAAAAAAAATAGCTAAGATAGTTACACTATTTGGGGGGGGGTAATCAGGGATTGAACTCACAACCTCGACTACTGATTTCTCTGAGCTCACTGGAGAGAAAGATTTGTTCCTGTACTGTTTGGACAACTGAATGTAGATGTCTTGTGACTGGGTAAGTCATCTGAGGATGACAATGCACAAATGGGTTGTCGCCCTGATGTGTTTTGAAATTTTTAGGTTTTTTTCCTTCTTCTTTCTTTTCCTTTTTCTCCCTAAAATAAAATGGATTTCAAAAAATAATAAAAATATACTCAGATCAGAAATAGGCTACATGTTGAAATTATCAAACACAGACTTTTTATAGTTAAAGTAACTGTAAAAAACCTAGAAGACAGGCATATGTGTAACAAAATAGGAAACTTATCACAGACATTAAGCTATAAAAGAGGATCATGGGGAAATGCTAGAAACAAAATGTACAAACCAAATACAGAGACACATGCCTGTAATCCCTGTACTCCAAGGAGAATCCCAAGTTCCAGGTCAGCCTAGACAATTTAGCAAGACTATCTAAAAATAAAAATGAAAATAAAAATAAAAATAGCATGAGGGTAAAGACCCAAAATCCCATGCCCAGTACTGTCCTGCCCCTGCCTAAAAGGCACAGTATCAGAAATTAAAGATTTCATTAAGTAAGTCTGACAAAACTGAGCAATGGTAGTGAAAACAGACCAACTTAAAAACATTAAAAATTGAAACACAAAGAGCAAAAAATGAGTATGAGGAAGAATTCAGAACATCCAAGATCAATTTTCAATTGAGTTTAGTAAGTATGTACTCTTCCCAGTCTGAGGTACGGGAGCAATATAATCCCTATCAAAGTTACAGCAATGTTATTTCTGTTTTTTCAAAGAAATTGATAAAGATAATGCTAAGATTCACAGGGGAACAAAAAAAAGAGATCTAAAATAACCTAACTAATGTTGAAAAAAGATAATCTGAAGACTTAAACTGCCTATTAAGCCTTAGAAAAGTATAGAGTAGGCATAAAAAAAAACAATTATAGAAATATAAAGACTAAGTACAGAAATAGAACTAAGCATACAGTCAACTCATTTTCCATCAAAACATCAAATTAACCTATTTATTTTTCAACAACTTTTCAATAATGTGAAATAATCCTCAACTACCATCTTGTACCTACCATAGGAAAGCAGAATCTTAAACTTCTAAATATATAGAATATTTTCATGATTTTAAAATGCACAAAGTAATCACTAAGCATGAAAGAAATCTATATAAAATGAACCATCAAAATAAAAAATGCTTACCAAAGGACAGCACTGAAAATATGAGTATGCAAGTCACAGACTGAGCGAAAAATTTTACAATAAATAAGACAAGACTATGCAAAGGTACATAGTATAAAAAACTGTATTTTCAAAGAAGATATTCACTATTTTGTTTAATTGAACAAAACACACTGGACAAATATTTTATGAAAAAGAAGAGTACTTGAAAAGATGTTTTTGTATCACAATTAGAAAAATGTAAATTAAAACCACAATGCAACAGTATTTCACACTATTTAGAGCAGTTAAAAAAAAACTCCTGACATCATCAAAGTTTGGTGAGGACACAAACTGTTATTACTGCTGCTCTAACAAATTATCATAAACTTAACATCTTCAAAATAGTAACAATATACCAAAATCACAGAATAAAGTTCAAGTATTAGTGGGGCTGGCTGGGTCCTTCTGGAAGGTCTGAGGGAAAAGTTCATTACCTTGTCGTTTTTAGCATCTAATGGCTATGCTCCCTTCTTCCATTTTCAAGGAAAACTCCTCCAATTTCTGCTTCTATTGTTACACTCCTCATCGGTTATGAAAACTTCCTCCACCTGCCCTCTTTTTTGAGTCAGTCTCAACAGGTAGGTTCAGGCTGGTCTTCATGCACTATGTAGCTTACCCTGGCCTCAAACTCCCTGAAATCCTCTGCCTCGACACCACAGTATTGGAATTAGATATGTGCCATCACATCCAATTCTCCCTCCACACCTTTCTAATAAGGACACTTGTAATTACATTTAGGGCCCATCCAAGTAATCCACGATAATCTTCCAGCTCAAGATACTTACATTTATATGGTCCCTTTTGCCATTAAAATAACATTCTCTGGTTTGGGGATTAGGATCTGGACATCCTTTGGGGCTATTATTCCCCTATCTCATGAACAACTGTAACATTCATGCACTGCTGATATAAATGTAAAAGAACATAATAGCTTCATAAAACTGGCAAGTTCCTAAAAAGTTAAACATTTGTCTCTGTACATCATAACAATTTAACTCTAGATATACAGCCAAGAAAAATGAAAGCATGTCCACAAAAGCGTATGTACAAGTATGCCCACAGTAGTCATATTCGACAAACTGTAACCATCAAACTGTCAACAAGGAAACACTGTAACAGGATATTCATATAAAGGAATAATGCTCAGAAACAAAATGAGTGAGCCAGTTATACACAACATGGATGAATCTCAAAAACTTCATGCTGAACGCGATATGCTGATTCCATTTATGACTTCCCACAACAGACAGAGCTAACCTAGTAATAGAAGTCTCAGAAGCAAAAGGAAAAGGGATGGAAATGTTTGGACACAGACACGAAGTAACTTTTTGAGGTGATAATACTGTTATACTGAGAATACATGTGAGTATACAATTTTTAAAATTGACAGATCTGCACATTTAAAGCTTGGGTGTTTCATCAGATATAAATTACAACTGTAAAGTTACCTAGACAAATATAGTAAGAAGTTCCCAAATAAAATTAAACAGATTTCTTAAGAACTTCTCAAAATCTTCAATATGTCAATGTAACCTGAAAATTTCAGAGGGGAAGAGGTTGTAATTCTCCAAGATATAGGTCTCTCATATCTGCCACAACTTACAGGTAGGCTTTCAAATGCGTGGAGATAAATTAAGGATAAGACAGAGGGGAAAGAGGTTTAGGAAATTTCATTTATTGTGAGGACAACACTTAAGAGCTCAAATGACCACCAACCACAACTGATTTGAAACACAGTATAGTAGGTGTAATAGCTGCCTGTTAGCTCAAAAAGAAATGTTAAGCATAATCTCAAAAAGGACCATGGATTCTCAAAAGGTCATTCTCAAAAATGGTCCACCAACTAGAGACTTAGAATTTGGCACTGTTTGAAAATAATGGTCAAAATCTAAATAATAATTATATTCACTCACCTCAACAGGGAAAAGTTTCAATTCAAGAAACCGTCCAAGAGTCTCCCAAGGGTCAACAGTATGCTAAAATTCCATCAATTTGGCTAAGGGCCTCCTATTATGATCATACAGAATCTATATAACAATGCTACACTGGCAGCTTTGAAAGTCCTGTTGTAGTTTAGACACTAAAAATGTTAAAGCCAAAAGATAGGATTATGTGGCTTTCTTTAACAATACAGAGAAACAGTGGAAAAATCAGGTTTGATCAGTTTATGGATCTGTATGGCAATTTAAGCAATGAGTAAACCAACAAAATCTTTGGTACACTCTCAAGAAACACAAATAAATAAGCGCTGCAGTATATAAAGCTTCAACTTGACAAAATAAAGTAAACCCATAAAAATTCCACCACAAATGTAATAATATACTAATGAGAAGTCTGAGACTACTGGGCAGCAAAAGGTTTATCTGACAATCTTTGACTTCGTCTGAATTCTTATTCTATGTCACAGAGCATGCTCCAGGGGGAGGCAACTATATAGCATCATGTGGCAAGTCTTATCTCAGCACAGAAAACAGAATGCAAACTTCAGAAGGGAGAGGTATCACAAAAATGACACTAGAGCCTATGGCTGAAGAGAGAAAGAATACACCAGGCAGAAAGTTCAGCATAATTTTCTAAAAACAGGAATTTTTTAAAAAAAATTTTTTAAAGAGGAAAAAAAAAACAGAAAAAAGGTAGAAATATTACAGAATTTCAAAAAAAAAAAGGATAAACAGTAAGAGATCACTGGTTGATGAATTACATATTGTCCTTTTAGAAATAGTTGTTGAAGTTACAAAATTAGAGCATACAAAGTAGACATTCAAGCAGTGAGACTGCAAGCAGATCTGTTCAACAATCCAACAAGAACTTAGGGAGTATGGTTATCAATCCTATAATACTTAAATATTCATGCAGTTATATCTTTTATAGCACTTCCTATTTCCTCTTTTTTACAATAGCAATTATGCATTTTTAAAAAATTTTAAAGAGAAAAAAGCAAAAGAAAAAGGGTAGCACCAACACAGAATTCTAAAAGAAAAAAGAATAAAAAGCATTAATAAATCACTAGTTGATAAATTACATATTGTCATCTTGGATGCAGTTGTTCAAGTTACAAAATTAACAGATACATAGCAGACATTCAAACAGTGAGACTGCAAACAGTTCTGCTCAAAGATCCAACAAAGATTCAGCAATATGGTCATCTATTTTACACACTCAAACATAAATGCAGTTATATCCCTTAGGAAATGTTTTAGAAACTATAAAAATATTCAGATTATCACTAGAATATGGGGTATGGGAAGCTCTGTGGTAGGAGATGAGGGACAAGTAAAACCAGACCAGATTAAAAAGATGAAGAGAGAAGTCAGTGTTCATGATAGGAGTACTAATTCAGTTATTTCAGAGATAATTCAAATGTTTTAATGACTAGCCAGATATGGACACTTTAGAGGCAAGAAGAATTAAAAGGCATGGACTACAGCTACATGCAGTACAGCAGAGGGTAAGGGTATTTTGTCATTATCTGGAATGCAGCAATTCTGAAATCTAAGGACAGAAGAAAGTTTTACATACGCTTTTATGTAAATAGCTGTGTCCATCCCATGGCTAGGATGACAGCAAAAAATGCAGCAGACTCAGGAGACAGGCTACTTAAGTGCAGAAATAAGAGCATGCCTGAGGGAAGCAGGCAATGTTATCTTGAGGATAAGCGGTGGCCAGTCCCTAGGCTTGTTTTCTGAAGAATATTTAGCCTTAGAAATCATCTTGTTGCGATAGTGATTCCCTGTTCCTTTGTGAAAAACTGAGAAAAAGCAAACTATAAAAAGAATGTGCCTAGAAGTACGTATGATTTTGGTTCAATTATTCCATCCACAACTTAGCCTAAAAAGTAAACCTTAAAACTTTTGGATAACTAGCAAAAATAAAAAGGATTCTCAGTATTAGGAAGAATCTGAGGAGTTTCTCTGCTACATTTTTATTAGAGAAATGTTTCTTAGGAATTGAGATATATTCTTGGAGACATAGTGTTCTCTAAAAGACCTAAACTTTTTTACTCACAGAAATGAAAACACCTTAAGTTAAATCTATTTTAGACTATCTAAATGGTACTCACATGACATGGTACTGTCATGTGACTTCAGTGTCTCATGTCTTACAATATCACCAGGATCAATCTGGAATTAAGTTAACACTTAGTTACCAACCTTAACTTACCCCATCTAAATACCTATGATTAGATGACATTCAATTATCTCTGAACAATTTTTTACAGTAATTGTCAGCATTGCTGATAAATTCAACTGCTTCAGAATTTGAATGAACTGAAGCATATTTAGTGTTTCAAATGTAAATAGATTAAACATAGGTCGACAAAGACAGTAATAAGTTGAAAGACAAGTTAATCAAAATATGAATGAATCATTTACAGGTTTCCTTCATTAGTGAGTCATCAAGTTTACCAAATTTTTTTTCCTTCAACATCTGAAAGAACTAAAAACGAAGTTCAGACGCTAATTGTTTCTAATTCCAGCAATAAGTGATACTTATATAATGCAGGTTTCAAAATAACAGAAGATTTTACCTTTACTGCTGAGTAAGACAGCCTATCAAATGATATCTTAGTAAAACCGGGACTGTAAAATTACACACTGGAAAGTTTCAATTAGGTAGAGGTCTGATTATCCTGAATTTCTAGGAAGTAAGGACTTATAATTAATAACTCTAACACTTGTACCAATAGCTTTATTAAACTAGCTTCATATTCTCTTGTGTAGAGACTGTTTTTTATTCTGATATAAACTCTAGCAGTTAACATGCATTCTAAAACAATTCCTAAATTTTTATTTTCTGATGTTATCTTTGGGATACACAAGTTTATATTTTTATTTAAAATTGTTTATGATACTCTTTTGCTTATTTTTAAAGATATTCTGTTCTTTTCTCCCCACCACCACTACACCACCACTATAGTAGGAAACATTTACTCAGTGCCTCATTCTAAGATAAACTTACTGACTCTTAGTAAAAGTGGATACAAAAGCACCTATCTGTAACCCCACCTACACAAAAGCCAGAGGCAGAAGATTATGAATACAAGTAAGTCCAGCCTGGGCAACTCAGCAAGATCTTGTAAAAGGATGAACACTGAGTAAAAATCAGTGATGCAGCATTTACCTAGTGAGGCCATAGATATAATCTCCAGCACTACTACTACTACTCCATCAACAATAACAGAACAAAGTGGATTTGGTACTGTTCACAAATGAAGAATGTGAGGCACAAAGAAGTACCCTGACTTTTTATTAAACAGAGAAATTCTTCTGGATATTCTTATAAACGTCTTATTTTTTTAATATGTAGGTCTCTAAAATGCTAGAAATTTGCTTTTAAGGAATAAGTGATCTAATCATATAGTATAAGGATAGTCTACCAGCACTGTTTATTAAACTTTATATTGCAATAATTCATAATGTCACTCCTGCCACATATCTGAATCCCTATTAAAGGTCTGCCTGTGGGCTATTCTGTTTAATAATATATTTGTTAGGCCCGGGGTTTTAACACAGTGGCTTAAGTGCCTGCTTGGCAAATACAAAGTTCTGAGTTCAATTCCGGGTACAAAAAAAAAAGAAAAATAATATATTTGTTCAAACTTAACACCAGTATCACAAAATCTTAATTACTATTGCTTTTTAGTTAGTTTTCATATCTGCCAGGGTAAGCTGCCTATACTGCTAATTTTTCAAATTTCTTATGCTTGGTCATTTTAAATTCAGCATGACATTCTACAGAAACCTCACAGATTCTGATTGGAAATGCAACAAATGTATATTAATCTCTACAGGACCTATTTGTGACATTAATGGACTCAATACCCATCGAAAAGTTGATAATTTTCTCCCGTTCAGCATGTACAAGGGTCTGAATTCTAATTAAATATTAAGTGTGCTAATCAAACAAAAAAGTACGATATTGAACATCCTTGTCCTTCCAACCAGCTATCACTGCTAGTATTTGATCAGATGTAAGATATGATAAATACCGCTAAAGTACCTGTATATACCTAAGCAACATTTTCCTCTCATTTGCTTCTCAGAGATAACCACTATCATAATTTTCATCATGGTCACTTTAAGTTTTCCTTCATACTATATCCAAGTAATAGCTTTTTATACTTTATAAAAATCTGTATGAATATTTAATACTGTGTCAATTTGCCTTCTTCACTCAGGGTAACTACCCATGTTTATATATAATCTTACATCTGCATTCACTCTGTAGCTGACATAACATTCCACTGTATGACACTAGGACAGCTCACTGCCTATTCTCTTGATAACTATGCATTTAGATTTTCCACTCTTAAAATAGGCTGGCATGACTTTTAGACCACATGAAAGCAATTCTAGTGAAGATAGTTTCAAACTTCTTAACCAAAAGAACTTCTCAATGAGAAATACATTTTATGCTACAACCTAATGTATAAACACCCTCTTAACTGAGACATTCCCCAGTATGTTATACTCCGCGGTTTCTCTAAACTGAGGTCACAACCCACTAGTAAGCACACTTCAATCAGTGTAGCAGATTCTGAGACACAGACATTAAAAACAAAAGAGAAAAAACTTTAGTTCACTTTTTGCCACATTAAATATACTTCCTACAGTTAAGAAAGCCACAGCTTTAAGACATTCACCAAGGAGAAAAAATGCTCCAGAATACAACACGCACATACACAAGCTTCTTAAGTACTGCCAATATGGTTGTAAATTGTCATTTCACAGACTCCTGTTTTACCCAGTATCGCTTGCTATTATCTGGTCTATTTTTGGCTAATCAGTTTGGCTTAATATAAAGGAATTGCTGATATTTGCAGTTAACTCCTAGATCACTAAATAGTCTATATATTTCCAGTTACTCGTTTTTCAGAATATTCCTATAAACTGCCTGTTCACGTTCATTTTTTTCTTAATCCATAGTGCTTATTTACATATTCTGGGTACTAATCTTTTATCACACAAGTTGAATGTATCTTCAGTCAGGCAAGTGATTTCTGAAGGCTCTTATATTTCACATTAGTGTTCAAATTCATCATTTTAAATCTACATTACCTTTTAAATATGTTTGTTCAAAAACTTTGTGTTTTAATCTGCTACACCAGTCCCCATTTTGTTTTTCACCACCTTTAGTTATCTAGTTTACTTAAAATTTATTTTTTATATGTGTGAAGTATTCCCCAACATCCCCAACAGATAACCAGGTACATCAGCACAATGTACTAAAACTTTTTCCTACCAATTTATGCTGCTACGTGTATTTCTGGGCTCTCATTTTCTTCTATTAGTCCTTATTAGTCTGAGGTAAATACCATACATCTTAACCAGTAAATGTATATATGATATCCTGGTATCTGACCAAATAAATTTCTTTTCACTTGCTGAGATTTTAACTGGAACAACAATTTAAAGTGGAAGAAAACTGATATCATTATGACAATGTATTCCAATAAACACAAGCATCTCTCAATTTTTGAGTATAACTGACAATCATAATGGTGATTTTTGAAATTTATACATTGTGAAATTATTACTACAATCAAGCTAACATTTGTCACCTCACATACAACTCTTCCACTTAGAAACATTTTATAAAGCACAAGTTAGAAAATATTCTTCGACCAAAAACAAATGTACTCAACATCTCGAGACAAATTTAAATATTTAAGTACACATCAGTCTAGATGATCTGATGATCTCTCTATATATAAATCCATTTTTAAATTAAAAAATTGGCAATGACATTATACTGTGACCTGCCATTTCACTTAATGAAGCATAGTGGACACCTTTTTACCTCAACAAATTATATCATCAATGATGTGATTAACATAATCAATAATATATTAACTTTTCCATCTTCCCAATGATCCTTCCTTATAATACCATCACCCCTTATTTCTTTCCCCATGTCTTTCTTCTACTTTCATGTCATCTTAGATTCTATAGACTAGGGGAAATGTGCAATACTTATCTTCGAGCTTAGCTTACTCTGCTTAACATGATTCTCTCCATGTCTACTCATTTTCCTGCAAAATGACATAATTTTGTCCTTTATAGCTGAATAATATTCCACTGCCCACTTGCTTTACCCATTCATCTGTTGATGGACACCTAGGCTAGTTCAGTGTCTTGACTAATGTGAACTATGTCACATAAATAAGGGTATGCAGGTATCTATAGTATGACTTTAATTCCTTCAATTATATACCAAGGAGTGGTACAGCTGGGTCATATAGTAGTCTTACTTTTTACTTTTGAAGAACCTTTATTCTAATTTTCATAGTGCCTATACTCACTTAGCATGTCAGAAGGATGGAAGTTTCCTTCTTGTCCCTCATTCTTTCCAGCATTGTTTTCTGTATTCTTGGTGACAGCCACTTGGACTGGGTAAGATGAAATTTCAATGTAGCTTTATGTTTATCTAACAGCTAATGACATTTTTTATAACTAATTCGCCTTTTGTACTCCTTTTGAGAAGTCTCTGATCAGTTCATTTGCTCATTTATTGACTAAGCTATCTGACTTTTTTGGTGTTTTTATATATTCTATATATTGTCAGAAGAGTAACTACCAAAGATTTTTCCATTTCATTGTTTCTTTTGCTCTGCAGAAGCTTCTTAAATTGATAAAAATTCCATTTGTTGATTCCTGAGTTTACTGAGCTACTGGAGTCCTATTCAGAATGTCTTTGCCTGCGCCTGTGGTTTCAACTGATTCTCCCGTTTTCTCCTAACACTTTCAAAGTTTCTGGTCTTAGCTCTATTCTGGCTTTTAATACAGGGTGAGAGATAGAGATCTAGTTTTCCAAACACTATTTGTTAAAGAGGCTGTCTTCTCCATGTTTTTAGTCCTTCTGTTCAATCAAATGGCTGAAGGTAAATGGGTTTCTTTCCCTGTGTTCTGTTTTATTTCACTGGTCTGTTTCTGCACCAATATCATGTTTTTTTGGCTTTACAGTATATGTTATAATCAGATATCACAATGCCCCCAACATTGCTTATTGTTCAAGGTTGCTTTGGTTATTCTAGGTCTTGTGTGTCCATACAGATTTTAAGCATTGTTTTTCTAGTTCTGTGAACAATGTTGTTGGTATTTTAATAGGGAACACATTGAATCTGCACATTACTTTTGGCAATATCCCATTAAAACAATATTAATTCTGTCTATCCTTGAACAAGGGATATCTCATTTTGTAATGTCTTCAATTTTTTCACTATTCTGTAATTTTCATTGTAGAGATCTTTCATCTCCTCAGGTGGATTCTTGTGTTTTTGGTGTTTTGTTTCTCTTGTAGTATTGATGGATTGAACACAGAGCCTTTACCCTAAGCTGTTTGAAAATTTATTTCAAGACAAGGACTCACTAAAACATTGAGTTGCCCACGTTAGGCTTGAACTTGAGATACTCCTGTCTCAGGCTCGCAGAAGGCTTCGATACAAGTATGGGCACCACACCTAGCTTTTGCTTTTGTTTTCTCAAGAAGAGTTTCACTATGTGAACCAGACTGGCCTTAAAACTCAAAATTCTCAGCATTTTAAGTGCTAGGATTATAGCTGTGCACCATCTCGAACTCATTTTTTTAATGCTGGCTTTGCATCTTGAGGCATCTCTCCTTATAATTTGAATTATCTGAGTACTAAAATTTTTCACCATTAAGGTCCTACACATTTGTTTTCTCCTATGTATTTTACAGTTTGTGTTGCCATTTGAAATGTCATGTATTTTACATTTAGTTTGTTGATGACACACAAATGTATTGGCTTTCACACTTTTTAAAATTAATTTTACTGAGGTACAACTTACAATAAACTGTGTAGATGTTATGTATGCAATTTGATGAATCTTGAATTTTACATCCATACAACCCTTATTCAAAGAGTATTTTCATTATTCCAAAAGGTTCCCTTGTGCCCAGCTTCAGTCAACCCTACAGCTCCATTCCATGCAACTATTAATCTGATTTGTAATACCAAGTATTAATTTTACCTAAACACTTTGTAGGTGGAATTATCCTTTATGTAAGCAATCTTTTTTAATCAACACTCTTTAATACATTACTTTCTATTCCTAGTTTTCAAAGAATTTTTGTTATGAACAAGTAATGAATTGTACCATACGCTTTATCTCTCATCAAGATTATCATTTTTTCCTCCTTTAATGCATTAATGTGATGAATTTCATTTACAGGTTTTCTAATATTTAATCACTCTTACATTCCTGAGACAACTGCTAATTAGTCATGGTACTTTTAGTTTGAGTCAATGCTAGTAACATTTTATCTACAAGTTTTATTTTCATATTAGTGAAATGTGACTTCTCTGTTCCATTTCTCATACTCACTGGGTTAAGCACTAAAACTATGGGACCCTTGCAAAATGACATTCTTAACATTTTGTATCAGACTGAAATGTCTGATTATTTACCTTAGCTAGTACTTGCCCATCTGAGATTTTCACTTGTTTTGGGGGGGGATTTTTAATTGTATTTTGATGTACCTAGATTCTGAAGTATGAATTTGTGTTCTTAAATCATATGTAGTCAAGTTTCTAATTATTAAACCAATTTTGGTCATTTATGTTGTTAGAAATCACCCACTTTATCTGCCTCTAAAGTTATTCACACTATTGTTTTAAAAAATCTCAAGGCCAGGTGTGGTGGCACACTCTTGTAATCCTAGCTACTCAGGAGCATCATGGGGAGTTTAAGGACAGTCTGAACTTCATAGTCAAACTGTCTCAAAAAAGACAAAAATAAACAAAAATCTCAACATAGGGTTGGGGATTTAGCGCACCAGTACAGCACCTGCCTGGCAAGCGTGAGATACTGACTTCCCAATACCAAAAAACAAAACCAAATCCCTAAAACTAAAAAATAAATAAATAAATAAATAAATGTATCTGCACCTGTACTCTTTTCCATTCCAATACATCTGTACCTTCTTCTTCTCTATCAAACTTGGCAAACTGAAGTCTTTTCAACTTAGTGCTTTTGGTTTAACTGACCTACCACTTGTTTTTAATTAACTGCTCTACTGTTGCATTCAAAACTTTTTTCTAACTCAACAGACAACTCACTACTTCTTAGTTATTTACCAGCAAATACTTAAGGATCCAAATTTCTTACATAAGCAAAGACACTAGTTGTATGCTAGACTGGAGATCTAACCCAGGGCCTTATATAAACCAGGCAAGCACTTACTACTGAGCAAATTTCCCAGGCTTATCCGAGTTAAGATATGCAGTAGTACCATCATTCTGGTCTAAATAATTTCTAATTTTTATTGAGTTGCTCCTCATCCCATAAATTTAGAACTACGTATTTTACTATACAGCTATGGATTTGGGGGTGATTGGTGCTATTGTCCTATTAGGTTACTGACTTAACTGCACCTCAGTCCAAGGATGTCATTTGTAAGGTATGTAATTTGTCAGCGCTCACTTTGACATCTAACACATAATCAATTTTTGCAAAATTCCACAAGTACTTGAAAAGACCCTATCACCAGTGATTACTGGGTACTTGCTAAAAATATTCTTCCAATCTAGTCTACCTTATAATTTGCCCCAGGTAGGGAACAGGGATTGAACCCAGAGTTCATGACCTCCAATCCCCAGTTTCCTTGTAATTTCTTTAACCTACCTTTTCTTAAAACTAGTAAGGTATAATAACATCTCCTACCACTATTACAGATTTGCACACTGATCTTTATAATTCTGTCAATTTTACCTTACAGATTATTATGCCTAGTTATCTTTTCTCATTACTTTTAAATTATGTCATTACCTCTATCTTTTTGTTTTAATGCAACACTGGGGATTTAACCCAGGACTTTTGCAAGGAGCTCATACTTTACAGTGTATTTATGGACTGAACCTCCTTAAAATGAAAACTTACAATGCTCCAAAAATCAAACTTTTTGAGCATCAACATGACACCACAAATGCAAAATTCCACTTTTCATGGGTCAGGTCACATTGAACATTTAAGTGTATGGAAAATATTGTATAAAGTTACCTTCAGATATGTGTATGGGATGTATATGAAACATAAATGAATTTTTACTTAGACTCTAGTCTCATTTCCAACCTATATATTGTATATGTATATATTCTAAACACCATAAAAAATTCAATACACTCCTAGTCCCAAGCATTTCAAGTAAGGGACACCCTACCTATATTAATAAAAACATTTAATCAACTTTTTAAAAATTTCCATTCTCCAATAAGTTTGATCTAAACATAATATATTGGCATCATGGCACACGCCTGTAATCCAAGCACTCAGGAAGTTGAGGGTTCAAAAGCTGTTTAGGAGGCTGTGACTTCAAAGCCAGCCTGACCTACATAGTGAGACCTTGTCTCAAAAAAAAAAAAAGTGCTTATTGAGAGATTTAAACCTATTTTATTTTCTAATCTCTATGCATTTTCTTTGCTTCTTTAGAACTTTCCTATCTCACAATGATCAAACTTTGACTTTCATTCCTTCATTCTTGCTCATTTGTAGTTATACATTTTATTTAAATTCTTCAGACAATTACTCTTAAAATTGGTTTAATGGCAAACTTGAACTCATTAGTGGGCTTCAGGTGATGATAGCACCTTATTAAAAAAACATAAGACAGACAAGGACAGTGGTGCAAACCCTGTAATCCCAGATCTGGAAAGCGGAGGCTGAGGTAGGAGGATTCCAAGTTCATGCTCATCCTGGGCAACTCAGAAAGACCGCTTTAAAATTTAAAAATAAAGGGCTGAGATGTAGCTCAGGGCAAAGGCTTCAGGTCCAACCCCAATTAAAAAAGTAAATTTTAAAACACAACAGTAAAATAAAGATAATTTAATAGATTAAAAACAATAAAGGAGCAGGCATGGTGGCACATGCCTATAGTTCCAGCCACTCAGCAGGATGAGGAAGTACAGTCACTTGAGTCCTTATATTCAAGACCAGCCTAGGATACAAAGCAAGATTGCATCTCAAACACAGTAAGCATCCATGATAAAGGAATTTAAAAAGACAAGACCACCTTAGGATTCTAAGGAAAAAAAAAAAAAAAAACAGAAGCAAACTGATAGCTAGGATGAGAGGAACAGTAACTGTGAATAAATCAGAAAACTCTATGCTTGCCATACAGAAAGCTGCAACCTGGTTAACAGACTCCCCGAAAGATTTTCACTAACACCAGTTATTAAAGCAGGAATAGATTCAGAAGGGAGAGGGCAGGGTCAGAGGAGAGCCGCCTGAGAAGGAATTAGGTTAAGGGGAGGGACATTTGCTTGCTCTCTTGCTCTTCTCTGAGAACCTGCTCCTCTGCCTTAATGTTTATTCCCTGCAGAGGGTAAAACAGTATTCCTGGACTGGGAGATGGTCTCAGTATAAAAATGGGAACAGTAAATACAAACACATTATATCCCAATGCAGATTCCCTAACCCTTTCTTCCTCTGGGGTCTGACTCCCAAATACTAAGCAGCCAGAATCTCTACTGGTCAGTGGTAACTGACTAATCCAGAAGACATATAGACACTAATATTGATAAACAAAAAGCTCACTTTGTTTCCCTGCACAGTGAAACTAAAAAGATAAGCCTCCCCACAGTGGAGTTTTCTGAAGCCCTACCTCAGTCAAGATTTTACTAAGGAAAAAATGGCCCACAAAAACAGAAAAGCACAGCTTCAAAAAGAATATGCTGAGGGGAAAACATTTTTTAGACATCAAAATAGCCAGAGCAGTAAGAGACAATGTAACAACAAAGAAGCAAGAGCAAGAAAGGAATAGTAAAGAGTAACAGGACAAGAAAACTTGTTAACTCATAACAGAAATAGGAAAAAAAAAAAAAAAAGCAATAAAAGCAGGAATGGGGATATAGTTCTGTGGCACAACACCTGCCTAGCAAGTGCAATGAGTTCAATTTCCAATACCAAAAAATTTTTTAAAAGCTTCAAGCCACTTTAAAAAGCAATAATGGGGGGGGGGTAGAAGATAACATACAGGAAATCCCCCCAGAAAGCAGAAAAGATGGAAAACAGAGAAAGATGAAGAAAACCTGAAGGTCCAGTTCTAGAGGTCCAAAAGAAAGAATGTTCCAAAAAGAAGTTCCAGAAAGACAATACTGGCAAGCAGGAGAGACAAAAAAAGAAATCAAGAGAAATTCCTTGAAATGAAAGGAGTTTTCAAATGATAGGGCACAAGACTCAACACAATGGAAGAACCCCCATCTACATTAAGGCTGGAGACAATGAAACCTTACAATGCTGAAGACAAAGGAAGAGCCTAAGGTGTTCAGGGAGGAAATGAAACAGATCACATAGAAATAATTCAGAATGGCTTTGGTGGGGCTGGGGATTTAGCTCAGCTGCACAAGCGTGGAGCTGGGAGTTCAATCCCCACTATTAAAAAACAACAACAACAAAAAAACCAGAATGGCTTTGGTTTTCACAAGGGTAACACTATCAATTCAGTCAATTATAGCAACGTCTGCATAACCCTGAAAAATTACTTCCAACCTTAATTTTATTACTCAACTAGCATCAAATAAATGGCATTTTCAAACATGCAACATCTCCAAATAGTCCCACACTCTCCCTAGAGAAAGGTATTGAAAGATATGGTTCATCAAGGGCAAGAGTAAAACAGAAAAGAGATCTAACAAAGAAGAAAATGAAGGAAATCTATACCACGATAGTGAAAGGGAATCTCAGCATGAGTGTTCTGTACTAAAGGGAAAGGCAGCCAGCACAAACTGGAGCTGGATCAAAAATGCAGGACCATGAATAATACTAGGCTTTTCTCCAAAGTGAGCAAACACTGTAAAAATCAATGGAAGCATCATTTTCACTGATCAGACCCACAGTGCTAATGATAAACACATGGAAAAAAATGATAAATGGGTGAAGAGTACTAGGTACAGCCTGGTACCTTCAGGTTTTCTTCATCTTTCTCTGTTTACCAACACATCTTAGAAAGACATGTCTGATCCCATAGATTACAACGCAAATGAAAAACCATACTTTGCCTGGTTAAGAGAAAAATTGGGATTGTCTTTATATATACACGGAATTTCTTTAGATCAAGGATATACCCAACAGAATGAATGCTAATCACATGTGTAAGCTTTCTACTAATCACATTTAAAAACATAAAAATGGATTTGCTGTACTTAGTCCAAGCTGTTCCAACAAATTATAATAGACTAGGTATCTTGTAAATAACAGAAATTTCTCATAATCCTGAAAGGACAAAGGTCCAAGACAAGGAAAATAAGCAGGATCTGGTGAGGTCTCTCATCCAGGTAGATTTTCTATCTTATCCTTACAGGCAGGAGGGAGAGCAAGAAAACCCCATGGGGTCTCTTTTAAAAGGTTCTAATCTCATTTATGAGACCTACACATTTAAGCTCTAATTACCTCCCCAAAGCCACATTTCCTAATACACCATAGTATTGAGTTACGATTTTAACATATGAATTTTTGAGGGGATACATTTAGTTGGTAATAAAAGATAATAATTTAATTAAATGGAACCAAATATATCATTTCACTATGCAATCTGTAATATTAACAAGGTTTATACATTCTATTTTTGTACTGTTAGAATTCTGGTGTATACTTTACACTTGCCAGCTGTATCAGTTTAGACTAGTTACATTTTAAGTGTTTAATAGCCACATGTGGCTAGTGACTCTCACACATGGATAGAGAACCTCTAGAACACACAAGAAGCTAGTAACAATGATTATCTTTCTGGAAAGCAGAAGTGCAGGCAGAGACTTGAGAGAACTCAATTTTCATTATTTTCTATTTTGTTCCTTTTGAATTTTGTACTACAAGCATGCAGTATTACCTGTTTAAAAAATTAAGTAATTCTCTAAAATAAACTATAAATGCAACTATCTACACAGTTGGAAAACACACTTGAAAAACCTAAACGTTCACCAATAGTCTTGGAGAAATATGTAAAGACAACACACTGATACACTTTTAAGTAAAATATATGACCACTTACACTAAAAAGATAATACACAAAGTTGCTTACATATGACCAATACATAAAAACCTAGTAACACTATTTGCAAATGGGTGGTAAAGTTCAGGCTGGCAGACATTTTTCACTCATATTCTTAAAATTTCAAATTACAACAAATGACCTACACAAAAATTCACTATTCCACAGTCCGCTGTAGATTTGTATTTTTTTTACTGTCTCAATTGTGATATTTAATTAAACCCACCTAAAAACTAGCATTTCCACTGTAAAAATGTTTTGAGGCTTTTTTCCCAGAAGCAGATACCAGAAAAGTTTTTCTTTTTAAATACAGTTCCCAGAGTTCCACCTTCTTTCCTTGAAAGGTACTATCACCTCATCCTATCTCCTGTCAACTTCCAAGGCCAGTTTTTTAGTACCGTGGATTTTTTTCCTAGCATGTGTGTGCAACATTATTTCTATCTCTCAAATATGCACATAAGCAAAAAGTTGTACTATAACATTTCTATGTGGCTGCTGTAAGAGGAATGGGCCTAACATCTGTGTCTGTTTCAACGTGTGCTTTACAAAATTAAGATGAAAGCTGGGCATAGTGGCATACGCTTGCAATCTAAGCACTGGAAAAGCTAAGCCAGAAAGATCGCCCAAGTTTGAGGCCAGCCTGAACTACAAACCAAGACCCTGTCTCAATAAAAAAATAAATAAATTTAGATGAAGAAAAATAGTCCACAATGGCAAACACTAATGAAAGTATGACTGTTGAGAAGAGACTTAAGCTTACCAATGTTATGTGAAAGGGCAGTGAGAGGTGAATATGAGAAAGACTGGCAAAAACTGAAAGCTGAAGTTGAGAACAGAGGAAGCAACTAAACACTTTTAAAAGAAGAGAAATTTCTCAAATATCTTCAAATTGCAGGCACATACAAAGTACTCCTCAATTTTTATTTCAAAAGGAAAGGCAGATTATTACAACATAAAATACCTGAAATACAATGGGACCCCAAGTCCCACCAGAAATAGCATAAAATCAGTCTTATATTGTTTTTCTAAGTAGAGAAAAATGTACCACTAATAATCTAAAGTTCACAACTATTATCAAAAAAAAAAAATCACAGTAAACAGAATGATGGGAAGCATGAAAGTACTGAAACACATAAAACCAAACTATTTAAAAAAGATTTCTCAATTCTTTGTTGTTTTGAAGGCTGTAAAACTGAAAGAAAAGACACTGCCAAATGGAAACTTAAATTGATCCTATGGAGGAAGATGGGTAATGTGCAGAGACATTACCTGCTCTATTTTCCAGCTACACTCCTTTCACCTTTAATGAGCTGTGTGGAATCCCTACGTCTATAATCAACTCAAACATGTAACTTGCATACTCGTTTATCATCCCCAGATTATAAAACCCATCACAAGACAACCCAGGCTCAGACTCAACTCAGCAAGACTATTAAATAATACTCCAATGGCCTTTTGAATTTGCTTACAGTGTCTTAAAGTAGCACCTAGCACCCATATCAAATTATGTGGGAAGGATCCTCAATTAACCAAGTCTGGAGTCAAACTGTTTTCTACAATCATGGAAATGTTCTGGGGTGGTAGACACCTGTAATTCCAACACATGGAAGGTTGAGGCAGGAAGTTTGCTGCAAGTTCCAGGCCAGGCTGGTCTACACTGTTAGTTTAAAGTCAAACTGAACTGTATCACAAGAACCTGTCTCAAATTAAAAAAAAAAAAAAAAATAAGAAAATGTACTTTATCTGTGCTGTCCAATATAGCAGCCACTAGCCACACAGAGCCATCTAAATTCAGATTAAAATTAACTGAAACTAAATAAAACTTGACATTCCATTCTTTAGTCACAATAGGCACATTTCAAATACTAAACAACTACACATGGCTGGCTCAATTCCCTGTTAGGTACTGTATAGACTCCTCAGAGACCTACTTGCTGCTCCCTAAGCATATACTTTGAAGACTTCCTAGGAGCCAAAATGAGAGGAAAACTGATCAACAGGGCTTGCTCAGCTGTCCATTCACCCTTCCACCAAAAAAAAAAAAAAAAAAAGCTTCATTTTTCTTAATACTTTTATATTTTTCAAATTTTGTATAAAATTCTCTTAAGGTTTTCTGGTCGCTACTTTATGCACAGAATTGTGTATTCAAAGTATGTAAAATACTATTTTAGAGCAGAAATGGTCAATACACAAGCCTCCAGCCAAAACTGGCCACTTCTGTTAACATTTTTTAGAAAAAAACTTAACTGACCAGCTAACATGAACTGAGACTTAAACCACCCATGTCAAAAGTATTTAATAAGGTGGTCTAAACATAGAAAATATTCATTCACTGCCAGATAAAGAAAAACATTTCCCTGAAAAAGTTCTTATAGTTCATTCAAGTCAAGGGAGAAGAACTGGACTCAGCTTCCACTGCACTATCTGTAAGGGACTGATGGTGTATACCAGGCACATTTAGATTCATCACCCTACACCTTAAAATGAAAGATGTGATTTAGATGAAATATTTTCCTACTATTCACAAGACAATATTTTCTCTTCATAGAAATTCTGGAAATAGCTGGAGCAACATATGAAAATGCAGCTCATTTTAAAAATGTATTAATGCATGTTTATAGTACATGTTTACATTCCTTGTGTGCAGCTGGTACATGTACAATGTCTTAAATCCTTTTTTCATCCCCTTTTCCTCCATCTTAATCCCTTTCCCATCTGAGATCTATCTCCCTACTTCCTATTATCTTTTATTTTGGTCTTTATTTATAATTTGGGTTTCTCATACATGAGAAACTGTGATATTTAAGCTCATGTATCTGTTTTATTTCACTTAACATTGTCTCAAAGTGCATCCATTTTTCTACAGATGACTCAAGTTTATCTTTCTTTATGGCTGTTCACTTTTAAATAAGTAAAACAATCAGAGACTATGTTAACTTCCTGAAATCAGGAATATTGACTTAAAGAGACTCAAGATAATAGATGAACTCCCAGGGACTCAAGATTATTTTTGCTTACTAATCAAATACATTCAACCTGAAACTATCCCTTCCCCTGCAAAAATGGAAGTTGAATGCTATAGGTTGAAATGCAGGTTTTCAGATGCAAACCAGAAAGTCTACACTCACTGTCCACTATGCTACAGCTGTGAGGTCAAAGTATTCAGATTTTTTTAAAATTACAGATTTTTTTAATTAGGAATAATTTCACAGTAACTCACACATTTTAATGAGAATGAATCACTAAGATTTCTTTTGGGAGCTGTTTTTGAGACAGGTTTTCAAGATGTAGTTCTGATTGGCCTTGAACTCATGGTAAACCTCCTAATTCCTAAGCCTTCCTCAAGTGGGATTACAAGCATGTGCCACCACACCTGGCAAAGATTTGCTTTCTTAAACAGTACAAACATAAAACACAAAATTGTTATTTTCCCTATATGAAACTGCTGAAATAAAGCTGAGCTCTATGTTTTAAGATATAAATCTAGAGTCAGCACTGAAATTTCCAACTAAATACATCAATTTTGTACAATAAGCAAAATCTGTGGATTTTTTAATGAAAAATGGATCATTTCTGTACTACTGCTAAAATTGTTTCAAAAAGCCAAAGCTACCTATTATAAGGCCAACAATTATTTAATGGAGTAGACAATTTAGAAAGTAACTCTCAAATTAGGATCCGAAAAAAAAAAATCATTTAAGCATCAAAGTATCACACAGAACAGGCAAGAAACCCTCAACATAAAGGTGAGTCAACTTTCCACACTTGCCATGTCCTAGAAATCTCTAGCATACTCTACCTTAAAGACTGCATATAGTTTCACAGGACACTTCTGTAGACTGACAAGAATGACTTACATACAGAATGCTGTTCCACTAAAGTGACCCTTCTTTAATACTCCTTAGCATAAAGGCTTTTCAGTCTGGAGTCACGGCTCTCAGAATAGCAAAACAAATGTGAAACATCTCAGTCATAGAAGGATAGGTCATGGGATCTTTCATGAAAAGAATCTTTTGCTATAGCACAATACTCCATTCCTTTAATAACATTTTTGTTAGTCATTCTTGAATAACAATCTAAAGATTATGTAGATTACTGCAACTCTTAAAAAGATGTTCCCAAACATGATTTAAGCTTATTGATGAACACTCATTACTAGGTTTTCCCATTTGGTCCTCCACTGAATAGTCTCAGACATGCTAGCCAAGACTTGAATATTTACTTTTGTGACTTGTAAATTATCTCCACTCTCCTCACCAGTTTGTTTTGTTTTTTCTTAAAGTACGCAGTAGACTAACAATTCCCCAACCTATCTACTCCCCACCATACTGCTGCTAAACCTCTCACACTACTCATAATCTACTTGTTTCTGATCTGTGGGATTAGAAACCAGCTAATGTTGCTTATCAGGAACATTTAAGTAAATGAAAACAGGTTCTAAGGATCTGAAAAGCTCTCCTATGCTTCAAGGAAGTGGTGGCAAACCTATGGGAAGCATTTTTTTTTTTTAAGACAAATGATGCCAATGAATGAGTTTTTTCCTAAATTAAAAACATCAGTATTCAGGTTTAGTTCCAGTGTTGGCACTTTGCAACAAGTAAGTGGGTTTTGGGTTATAGTCTGGGCACTCTTGTCATAACAAGGTTCACCATCACCACTTTAAAATATAGACTGGGATAATCTGGCAAGCTTGGGCCTTTGTTGCTTACTGTCTTCTCAAACGCATTTTATAATAGATCAAGTAGTGAGGGGTGGTAGGCAAATCATTTGGGTTACAAAGACTCCAAATAGCTAAAACCCACAACCAAAAAAGATCAAGAGAAGAGATTCTTCGGGAGAATTCCTACATTTCAAGCACTGCTCTAGGTATTTTAACCAAACTCATTTCATCTTTACAGCATTAAGATGTAGGGGTTACCACCTCCAATTCCAGTCAGAAAACCATACTCAGGAAGTTACCCAGTATCATAAGAGAGAAACCATGTATCAACATAGGACTCTGACTCCAAAAGCCAAAGCCATCCTACTACATGAGATGGCTGCCCAATCTTTATTCTTGGTTTAATGAATTTTTTTCACATTATTCTGGATCTTTTGCCTAAAACATGGCAAGCACTTTATGAAACTAAAGGGAAATGGTTAATCAAATTGAGGCCAAATTAAATTAGCTTTCAAGTATACATCTGTTAAGCAACAAACATGTTTCTGTAAGACTGGCCATATCTTCAGCTGTATAGACTGCGCAAAATGGTTTGAGCACCCCCACACACAGTGTTCCCCTTGGCATTCTGAGTTAACACTTCAACATCTTTCCTGGCACTGTCCTCAATATTTGATATAGAAAAAAATGCAAGTATATTTTAAAAACTGTCTGCATAATGTATTTATTGTATGCTCCATCAACTTGTACACTAATATAAATTTTATTTTCTGAACATTGAGGCCTGGGGCAAAAGACATGAAGTTTCCACTTTCCTGATCCCTTTAAGGAACAGGAGTGCTTGTTTAATGTTAAAATCTTTATTGCCTAATCCCAGGCTTGACACAAGAGAAATTTTTTTGTGGAATAAATGCTACCTGTGCAATAAGTACCAATTATTTGTTGAATGCATAACCTCACCTGAACTGGTTTGAATTTTTTACATTTCACATTTTCTGACATACCTTTGCAATACTTGGTGGAAAACATCTTTCCTCTTATGGAAACTAATGGCCTAAAATTGGCTCTTTTTCTTCCCTCAAAAGACAAAAAAAGTCTAAAAAGACACACCCCCTCTACCCTCTAAAAATGCTTTTTGTCCCAAGAATATGAATAAACCTCCATCTGCCTGACTGCACTAAATACAGCTTTTATATCCATTACAAACACCTGTACTAAAAAGCTGCTGGAAAACAAGAAATCTGGAGACCTAAAGCACAAACTCAAAAAATAAGGTAAACTTTTTGACCAAAAAGTCAAACAGACAATACAGTTTTTGCATGTACAAAAATTCCAAGTCTTTGACCAGCAGTTTAAACTGCTTAATTGAGTGGGTTTTCTTCCACTTAAATAATTCTCCCAGTATAAAACAGTACTATGGAAACATTATTTTAACATTCACATAAGAAAACTAAAGGGGACTTCTTGCTCCTTTTAAGAAACAATCTTTGTTCTTACCAAGGAGAATTGCAGAAATACACAAAACCATCCCCAATATTCCTAAGAGTTAAAATACATAATCTTGCCTGACAAGCCACAACAACAGGAAATTACCCTGTGGAGTTTCTTACATGACTATTATTTCATGAACCTTACAGACTGTGTAGAAATTTAGGTTGAGGTAGGCTATAACATTAAAAAACCAAAGTGTTGAAATGTGAAGAAATCACTTTAGGTGTAGCTGCACAATATAATACCCAAACTCTATGAGCAATTTATATTCCAATTAATTAAACCAGGCCAATAAGCTTCTGTAAATTCAAGATGTTAACATCAAGAAATTTTAAATGAGCACTCAGAAATGCCCATAAGTGAAAACTATTTATATTTACTATACCATAGCTAAATTTACAGCGAAAACTTAAGCAACTTTAAAAATGTCTTACTTTCTGAATACAGGCGTCTGTACCTGACCTTTCTGGGAGGTATCTTGGATGGCTACTTTTTAAAACAAATGAAAAGCCCTCAAACAATGACACATTTGTGAAATTCCTTTTAAATTTCTCCCATCTCTGCATTTGATCTACTTTACTAACTCCTGCACAAAAATCGTTCCAGTTTCATTTAACTATTTGACTTAACACCTCTGCAGGAGGGAAACTTAAAAAGGGATCAAAAGTAAAATAGATATATTTTCAGCCTAATAGCAAGTTTACATGTCAGCGTAATGTTTACATGTTAGCTTCATGCCAAGTAATCTTTACATCAGTGGAACAGGTTTAATTCATATTAAAATCATAAGAGAAAACCTCGAAATTCGCGTTTCTGGCAATCTATTTTGAAAAGTTTTCCTGAATATCTTATAAACAATGTTTTTATATGTGTAGTTTTAAAAGTTTTTAAAAAATCACAACGCTGTAACAAACTGTAACAAGACTGCTCGAAAACATTGCTTCCAATTTCGTTTCACCTGGAATTTTTAAACTACAAAGGTTTGACAAACAGGTTGTATTTAGCTTTTAGGTCAAGAGGAAGAAATAAAATCAACCTGTGTGTTTTTCTTTTGTTTAGGGTAACAAGGAAAACGCATAAGCACGTAAGGGCAAGTGAAAGACAAAAAGTACGTTAAGTCAAGGACAGTATTCCTCACCAGAAAACAATTAAGTCAACCAGAAATTTTGAAAGCAAGTTCAAAAACGTGAAATCAATTAGAGTCTTTTCTGAAGCCCTGTCACAGATGAAAACCAATAGATTGCACCCACAGAGCAACTTTCTAAGAGTGTTGAAGATCAGGGCAGAGAACTAGTTGCGAACGCATTTCTGAGTACACACAGCAATTCGGAGTTCGCTACTATCATGGTTAACAAAGGTTACAGAATTTAAAAAAAAAAAAAAAGTGGAAGCAAAGTATCACACGCTCCTAACTCGGCTTCCTAACAACTCCTGCAACAGATCTGGTCCTTCGGCTTTAAAATCAGAACCACAAACTAACCGATGTGTAAGCCGTGCAAGGAAAGGGACGCGGGCGGGCGGCCACCAAGCCTGGGCGGGGACTCCGAGCGCGCAGCCCCTTTCCCCGGCGCCGACCCCGGCCCGCACGCCCACAGCCCCTGCCTCGCCACACCCCAGCCCCCACCCGCCGTGGCCACGTGACACGCCGGCAGTGGCCGCACACAAACACACCCCTGCCCGAGGCCCGCGGGCGCCCAGGCTTTACCTGCACCAGGTCCCGCCCCGTCAGATCCGGGGGGCCCGGGACCTTTTGTTCCTTCCTCTTCCGATGGGATTGGAGGAGGCTGCGAGGGGAAGAGGGTACTGGGCGATTGGAGGCGGAACTGAAAAACACTCCCGGCCGCCGTGCCCCCACCCCGCCCCCAAGGGCCCGAGCGTCGCCGGCAGCCCCAGAGCGCGCGGAGCTGAGAGGGGCCAGAGAGGAGCAAAGAGGCCGAAGGTGTCCGGCCGCCGCCCGCGGAGGAGGGGGTGGGGACGCCGCCCCTCCTCCCCTTAGGGGCGCGCGCCCGCCGCCCTTCTCCGCCCCGCGCGGCCCCGGCCGCGCCCTCACCCGCCAGCCCACCTCTGTTTCCGCCCTCCGTCTCCGCCGCTGACCACAGCGCACCCACCTCCGAGCGGCTCGCTCGGCGCTCGCGGGCTGCAGGCTGGCAAGAAGCTCCTCTGCCGCCGCGGCCGCGCGGTAAACCCGCCTCCCACCCCGGGCCGCGAGCCCCGCCGATTCGCCGGCGCAGCCCCGGGGCTGGCACCCTGCCGCCCGCTGATTGGCGCCCCCAGACGCCCGTTAGGGCGCGAGGCACGCCGGCCGAGCGCAGCGCGGGGCGCGCACGGAAGACGAAGGGAGCGGAGGAGGGAAGGAAGGAGGGCGAGCGCCGCGGGAAGGGCCCGGGGCTGAGCAGGGCACGCGGACTCGTGGGCCACCGCCTCCCCACCTCCCTTTGCCTTCGGCCTGCCCCGCCTCCCGACCGGACCGACGGCACGCGCAGCCAATCAGAATGCGAGGAGCTCGGGGTGTGAGGCGCGCGTCGGGGGCCTCGAATCGGAAGGGAGACGTAGCTCGCTGATTGGTCCCGCCTCCCCCGTCCAGCGTGAGGCGAGGCGAGGCAAGGCGAAGCAAAGCGAGGCGCGGCCGGGTGGGCTGGGGTGGGGTGGGGTGGGACGACCGCGGTTTCGCCTGAGTTGGTCCTGGCGCGCTCCCACGAGGCTCGGGGAGAAACAGGGAAGGACAGCAGCCTGCCTCGCTGGAAAGAGGGCGCGGACGACCACCCCAGGGTCCTCCTGGCCCCTTGTTAGCGCCACTAGGTGGGGCCCGTTGGAATCGCCACCTTGTCCATTGCTTTGGGAAGCCATGCGTGGACACGTGCTCAGCCCCCAGGAGGCTCGGGGCCGCCTGGAGGACGGGAAGCGCCTGGGGCTGAAAGGGCTCCAGAGCTCTGAGGGTCTGTCCTCCCTGTTGGGCGTGTCCGTATGCAAATGAGAGGGCGGGCCCGGGCTGTAAATAAGCCTGAATTGCGGTGCAGTGAAGGTTAGGGTACGGAAATGTCAGGTATTTTAAGTTAACCTGCATCTTGGGCCCTACTCTGAAAGGTCACTGAAGGCTATGAACACTTAGCAGTATGGACCTTAATTACTGGTTTAGCTCTTTTTGCCACTTTCAGGCTATGTTCCTAGGCCCCAACTTGGCACAGTTTGTTCTATAGGAAGCTGGGGGGACCAAAACGGGATGGGCGTAGCCTTGTTGCTTTTAAGGATCCCCAAGGCCCTGCCAAGAAAGATTGAACTGAATCACATCAAGTAGTAAGAGCCTACATGTTAGGCAGAGCATATCATAGAACTAAAGTTGAAAAGAAGAGTCATACAGGTAGTTGGCAGAGACAAGACTAGAACAGATTTCTCTGCAGCTTGTCCAGCGCTGATTCCTTTGTACTTACTTCTTCATGGATTTACTTGGAGATTCAAGTTATGCTGCAAAGCATCACCAGCAATACAAATCAGTAATTGGAAAGTACCAAAGGAGCATTTCAAGCAGTAAGTTTTTAAGTATACTGTTTGCAGAAGTGAAGGCAGCCTGGTGAAGAGGGCCTTCATATGGACTTTGGCAGATACAATGTCTGCCATCTCCTGAGTTTTACAGGTATTCTGAATGACCTTTTTAAAATGTTATTTACACAGTCTCTCTTCAAACATGGAACTATTCTCATGGGAAGGTTGTGATGATGAGCATGAATGCTAGACCTAGATGAACTGTAGTTTTGAATACAGCTCTGTTCGAAAACTGATCTTTGGCTGAGTGGAGTTCACTTGCAATGATGCCTGCTTAAATAAAGTTTGTGATGAACTAAAATAATAAGTATGAAAGGAAATAGAGCAGGGCTTTAAAATTAAAGTGAACAATACTAACTTTCTGCTATAAATATTTACACTAAGGTAAACCTACTCAGCAGAAATTCAACCTTCAAAAGTTTGCTTCTAGAGTACTTTCTTTTACCGTCAGTTTAAAAGCAGATTTACTATTCCCCGACTCACACCTTTTTTTTTTTTTTTTTTTTTGAGACAAGGCCTCGCTACATCATTAAGTTACTGACTTGTCCAAGATGGACCGGAACTTGTGATTCTCTGGTCACAGTTTCCCAGAGTGTTGGTATTACAGGCATGTGCCTCCACAACTGGCTCTAATAAATCCTTTTGTACAGGTAATTTGTGAAGCAGACTCAGGAAGCTAGCTGGTGGAACTTCCACTTTCCAGAGCCACCAGGGAAAAATAGTCTAGACTGGAGCAAAAGCTCTCACCTAGAAGTAGGAGGCTAGTCCTGGCATTGGACCTCCTTGGTGCTGACACAAGTCAAATCTTCAATATAAAATGGCTTATTAAAAGCTACCTTGAGTCACACAAATATTTTCTCCTATGTAAACAACGTGTGGATTTGAAGGCCTACCTACATTGTAAGAGTGGGAACAAAAGGAAGCCTGGATGAGATTCTAGAAGAATCTGCCTCTCGTGTGGAAATGAGTTACTTTGAATCTGTAACTCTTTGTTTGAGAAACCATCCAAGATCTAGAGGATTCAAAAAGAGAAGAGGGGCTACCTGGCTACTAATGCAGTCTCCGTGAAGAGTAGAAATAGGAGCGTGCCTACTGTCCCTTCAGTTTGAAATGCATCTAAACCAAAGTGGGTCAAGATAGAAACTGAAGGCACATACAGCAGGGATTGTCATGGCAACGATCATGGAAATCTACTAGGGTATCTGAAGATCTATCAGTGGCTCCCTATTGTGTAAACTATATTGAGTCTTATATGATACACAGCAAGTTTAACCCTTTGTTACTCATGCCACTGCAAAATCAAATTCTGGATCTATTTATAGATATTTAAATGTACTGAAAAGATATATAAGAAAAATGATAGTTGGTGCTGGGAAAAAGCCTGAGGGTTATGAGTAGGTAAGTTAAATTTCATCATTAGTAGGCTGGAAATTTAGCTCAGTGGCCTAAGCGCCTGCCTGGCAAGTGTGAGGTTGTGAGTTTGATCCCTAGTACAAAAAAAAAAAAGTTCATCATTTGTACTTCTGCAGTTTGAATTTTTGAAAAATATACCCACATCTTGATTTTTTTTGAAGATACACAATTTATGTTTCATCTCCTGTCTGCTAAATATATAAAGCCCTTCTACACTAGCCCAAGCTATATCACTCATAAACTTTTTCTCTTATAATCAGAATAATACACATATGATGACTTTGCTTTTGTTTGGTTTTTTTTTTAATCCATTGGTTTAGTCTTGAGCAGTTTAACTTCTCATGTGAGTGTAACTTTCTGTCCACATCTAAATTATAGATTCCTGCAGGCCAAGAGCAGCTTCTTCCCATTTGCCTTCTCACACTTTACAGAAACACTAAGTAACTGAAGAAAAGTGAAGTACAACACTTGTATAACAGAAACATTATGTTGTCACAGGTCTGTAGTCATTCTACAAATTTTGCTCCATTCAGTTTTTAGTTGGTGTCAGTCTAACTGTTGGGTTGCTTGTCAACATCCACAGTATATCTGGTCATCCTAGAGGGATTAAATTGCATTTAATGTTGGTGCATCCTAAGGAATAAGACATATGCCAGAGAAAACATTAAATCAAACAGTTGCTCACTAGGTACAGTATCTGCTATGTGCCTACCCTAACAATATTAGTTGATCACAGTGGAAAGAGTCTCATTCTTTGGCCATTGTCATTCAAAAAAAATGAGGCATACAGATAAGGGTTTTAGAACTAAAAAAAAGTGAAAGGGAAGTGGGCTCTGTTTGAGGGAAAATTATCTGGCTAAGAAAGCTATATATTCTTCTGGCATAGATTATGTTATATTTCTGGTCTACATTATTTAAAAGCATAAATGATAACTAGATTAGCTGATGATTGGCCAACTAATCTAGTGACTCATATATTAATTGGAAAATTACAATTCCAGTGCAGTAAGCATTCCCATAAAGTGATTTAAATATTGTCTTGGTTACTATTCTGTTGCTGAGACAAAATGCGCAACACCCAAAATTAAAGAAGGCAAAGTTTATTTAGTTCACTGTGTGTGGAGGTTTCAGTCCATAATCAGCTGGCTCCACAACAGGGTAGCATGGCACAGGGGCAGTAGTTCAAGGGAACAGAAGACAGCAAAAGCAATAAAAGCTAAAGGTGGGGGGTGGAGCACGCCTCTTTTATTCCCTTATATTGTATTCAGGCTATCTGCCCACACCATCTCCCTGCTCTCCTCTTGGACAGGATGAGAATGTTTACAGATGGAGAAACCTGGCTCCCTGCTGAGTCCTTTAAACTTCTAAATTCAAGTTGACACAATATATCAACTATTAAAAATATTATCTAAGATCTACATATTTTGGAAAAAGAATGAATAAAAGGACTAATTTCTAAACTCTGAAAGAACAATATACAAATTGTTTAAAGGTCTGTTGTGAAGGAGAATAATATGGTAGTCATAGGTCAAAAATAGGGCTTTATGCCTTGATTATAATTATATGTATGTGACAATATTGACTGAGCTAGGCTGCTGCTAGGATAACTGTATGAAAGTATAATACTCTTGGAAAATTTCAAACATATTAGCATAATTGCAGTGATGAAGACTGAAGAGCTTATTTAACATAGCTGACTACAGTAGACAATAGATGCATAATCAGTGTCCTAATGATTGAATTAATGAGCCCCCATTGTTTGTCCTTACTATAAACAGCCTTTAGCAATGAAAAAGACATTTTTCTGGAGAAGTCTGACAACTGTGTTGACTGATGGAGTGGCCAGAATTTAATTAATTGTGGGAAAGAAGCAATTATTGAGTTCTAAAGATATCAGTGGTGGGCTTCAAAGGATAGATTATATTGATACATAGATGTTTTGTATCTGCTCCTTTTTGCTTTATTTTATTATGGAGCCTTATTTTTGCATTTAAAGAAACAGGTCCCTAAAGTCCTGTGACCACTTTTAGTGGTAAGGATTATGCACATAACATCTTCCTTCTCTGCTCTTGCCCTGTCCACTAACTCTTCTCTCTGTCCCTGATGCGCACGCACACCATGCTGTGAAACACTACTCTGAAACTTTGCCACTTTTCAATTTCTCAGTTGCCATCACTTTCTATGCATATATGCTCACCAGCTATTTCACAATGAAATTAGAGGTAAACCATACTTGAACCTCCAGTGATAAACAGATTTATCTGTCTCCAGATACAACCAGCACTTGTTCCTCCTTCTGAAGAAGTCTTTTCTCTCCTCTTTGATGGACCACCCAGGCTAGATTAGCATCCTCCAACACACATATATACACATGCCACACCAGTCACACATTACATTTTAAAATTGTGCTTTAAAACTCTTAATGTAGAATCATCATATCGATTTATTTATGTATTGATGTATCATTTTTCATTCTTCACCACTGAATGTAAGTTGGGCAAGAGCAGGAAACATGTCTGCTTTGTTCACCATGGTATCCTTAATTCAAGCATGTCTGGTCAACATAGTATTCATAATTCAAGCATACATGGTGGCACTGAAATATTTTGAATGAATGGGTATTTTTTCCTCATATTCACTCAGACTGTGTAAAACTGAATTAATCATTTCCTCTTTTCCTATGTAGGTGTGTCTGAGGTAATCTCCTTGGAAAACTAAGACTAGAGCAAGGATTAAGTTCTGGTGCTTTGTTTAGGAGATATTATTCCAGGGCAGCAATAGTGAGGGAAAAGATATGGAGAAATAGGGGAGAGTGTGTATTGGTGCACTAGTACACTAAACACTGCTCCAAGGCAAGCGTTGAAGAAATACAGCACCTCTTGGCAGGTGCTCCACTTAGCCATGCCAGACATCTCCACGTTATAATAAAGAGAAATCATACCAAAGAACAAGCCGTTGAAGGCAGGAACTTTATCCCAAAATCGCCCACCTCCCGTTGGTCGAAGTTTAACCCACAGAGAGCTAATGTTCCCTCATTTCTCAGTTGTGTTATCCATATTCCTTGATAGTCACTTGGAAAGCCAGGTCCCCTGCCCTGGAATTCAGAAGTTGTGGGAGGAAACTATGAGCATGTGGCTGGTTGGCTGGTCTTAGGCAGTCACAAGGGACATAACTAATTGTCATGGTACCAGCTGAGAAAGAACAGGAGGTCCAGGGCCCAGAAAATCTGAAAAGACACATAGCCAAATAGAGTAATCATTATTATGGCCAAAATAGAACCTGATTTGTTTTATTCACTGCGTTATACTCAGTATTTGTCACAATAAGCACTAGTTAAATTTTGGCGAATGAATGAAAAGAATGCATCCTTACATGACATCACCACCTACCCAGTCTACTTAAAGAGAAACCTTGGAGTACTCCATGTTCTTCCTTCTTTAATTTCTATATATCACACTTCCTCTTGGCTTTGCATCCTTAATAAATCTCAGATCGAGTGCCTCCTCTTCAAGTTCATTGCCTCAATTCAGACCTTCATCATCTTCATTGGAATTTTTGCTGTACAGTAACTTCTTAAATTGTCTTCCTGACACTCTTCTTGCTCTCTTGCAATTCATTCACCCCACTGCCAGAATTTTCTTTTTTTAGTAGCCTATGTTCTAAATGAAATTCTAATATTACAACTTTCATTAAGTTAGTACTTTTTCTTTTTTTCTTTCCAGAATAAAAAAAAAGACTTTAGCATAATCTAAAAGACCTTTTATGATCTGTTCCAGCCCGATCTCTGCAGCTGCACATCTCAATACTCTCTACCTTGTTTTTCATACCCAGCAGACTGAGCTCCTGACAGTTTTCTGATGAAAACTTAATGACGGTTTATGGTAAGTTTATGACTTAGGACAGTTTTTTTCTCTTGTTTTTTTCCATTCCCTGTAGCCTATCCTGTGCTTTTGGTTTCCCTGGAATGCGCACACAAACACACACACGCACACACACACACTAATACACACCTACACTCTGTATCCATTCAACAGTCATTGTTTGTAGTTGCAAGCAACAGACGTTCATACTGGCTAACTTAAGGAGAAAGGGGATTTGTGGAAGTGATTTGGGATAGGTGATACGTAGTATTGTTGGGAAGGTTGCAGAAACAGATTCAGACAAGAACTGAGCAGCATTCAGGAACAGTTAAGACATAGAACAGCATATTGGGAGAGAGAGGCAGCAATCATCCACCACCAATCTACCTGAGACACTTCAGCATACACTTTCAATTCAATAGCATTGGACACATACACCCACCACTCACACTATCAGTAGTTTTGTTCCTAGAAACCAGATATTGCTGCAATACCTGCTTTACCACCAAAATGAATTCACTAAACCTACTTTGTATTCCTCAAGCCCCTCTTTTAAGCCTAGAGCACATCTATTAGGTTGATCAAGCTTAGCATATGTCCCCTACTCTACTTTGCAAACAGGGCTAAAAAGTAAGCTCATATTTTAGAGACTTCTGTAATTGGGATCAGCTTCTCTCCAGTAATCATTAGAGAACTCTCCAAACACAACAAAGAGGGTCAAGGGTTAGGGAACCCTCAAATGACAAATATCTACCATGTTTTTAAATTCAATCAATAAATTGGGCATCTACCTGTGCCAGGGTGTCTTTGAGCTACTAGGGATACAAAAATTAATAAAATGAGCACTTTGTATCCATTAAAATGGTTACAGTAAAAATAACTCACAATAATAAGCATTTTTAAGGATGTAGAGAATTTGGAACCCTCATGTAATGATAATGATAATGTAAAATGAGGCAGTCAGCTTTTAAAAATCTGGCAGTTACTCAAAAAGTTTATAGAGAATCACCATATAACCCAGCAATTCTCCTAGGAATACATTCACCTATGAAAAGGAATGAAGTATGAGACATGCTCCCATACGGGCAAAACTTGAAGTGTGAAACATTATACTAAATGTAATAAGTTTGTCACAAAGGCCACTGTTATGGTTGGAACCTGAAATATCCCCCAAAGGCCACATTTTGAAAGCTCAGTTACCAGGCTAAAGAGTCTAGAGGAAGTGAGGTTATTGGAGTAATGACTTGAAGAGGATAATGGGACTCTGGCTCCTCTCTTTCCCTCACTCTTCTTGGGGATGCCATCAGGTGAGCAGCATTATTCCAACATATACTCCCACCTGCCATGTTTATGCGTTACCATAGGTCCAAAAGCAATGACACAGTGGAGCCAACCAACCACAAACTGAAACCATGAGCCAAAATTAATCCTCCTAAGTTGTTTATCTCACATGTTTTGTCACTGTGACAGAAAGCCACGTGCAGTACTATATAATCTCATGTATATGAAACATTCAAAATAGGCAAATCTATAAACACAGGAAGTAGGTTAGTGGTTGGCAAGGTCTGGGAGAAAAGTGAGCAGGATGGGGAGTGACTGTTCATGAGTGTAGGATTTCTTTCTGGGATAATGAAGATCTAAAATTAGATTGTGAAGATGATTGCACAGCTTTGTGAATATATTAAGAATCATTGAATTGTACACTTTAAATGAGTGCATTGTGTGGTATGTGAATTATATCTCAATACAGCTATTTTTTAAAAATGAATATGATTTTTTAAAAAGCGTCTATCTCCTTTAGAAGCTGATATACTTATGGGACAGCAGAGTTAACAAAGAAACAGTGTGACTTCACACTTTACATGAGGTGAAACTTCCTCTCCTCCTACCCTTTCTTTCCTCACAAGGTCCCCTTAACTCTACCTGGCCTTTACTTTTTTCTTTTAACTATCTTCCCTGAATAGTGAAATCACAGGTTATCTTTGAACTTTGGGTCATCAAGGCTAGGTGCAGGGCTTACAATAGCTGACTAAAAGGTGAATAATGAGAGAGCCAGAACTGGCAGCTGCTGCCCTAAATCCCAGGTCAGATTTCCTCCAACTACATTCACCTATGCTGGTGCTGGAAGTGAAGATGCCACAGATGATTGCCACAAAGAAGTCTACAAAACAAATTATGCTTTCTACAAGCTCTCAGTTTCTAGGCAAGTGTTTACATTTTACACTGTAAATGAAAAGTTTGCTGTTTCTTCCTAATAGTGTTATGTCCCTTGAATCACCTTTTTACTCCAGCAGCTAGGATTATAGGCGTGTGCCATCACACCCGGCTTTAATTTTAGAACATTTCCATATTTTCACAGATAAATCCCATACTGTTAGCATTTTGCTCTCCCTACCATCAACCTTGCCCAATTACTGATCTACTTTTTTCCCCAGTACTGGGGTTTGAATCCAGGGTCTTGCACATATTAGATGAACCCTCCACCACTGAGCTATATTCCCCCACCCTAAATTACACTTTTATTTTATTTACTCTAAATGTTTTGTATAAGTACAATCACATAGTGTGTGTATTTTAATGGCTTCTTTTACTTAGCATAGTATTTTCAAAGTCTGTCCATGTTGCAATGTCTTAGTACATCATTCTTTTTCATAACCAAATAATATTTGATTATCTGGACATACCACATTGTGCTTATTCATTTGGATTGCTGCCACATTTTGCTTTTTACAAAAACTTCTATAACCATTCACATTTCCCTAAACTCTGTTTTGCAGTTTCCTCTACTCATCTGATGCTCTAAGTATGATGCTCAACAGTTCACAAAAGTCTGCTACACTTTAAAAAAATGATTATTCACCTGGCAAATGGATAGATTTACTGCTATTGAATTGTTTATCCATACATAAAATATTTTACTAACCTAATTGTGTCTTCTTCAATAATAATATTTTTTTGACTTCAGTTAAAAGATCAAGTTTTGCATTCATTCAACAAATGTTCTTGGAAAGCCTACTCCATATCAGGGACTGTGCACTGGAGTGGGAAGAGAAGGATTAGGACAGGGACCTTATCCTCCAGAGTCACCTATTGTAATAGAGACAGCTCACCTGTCTTGGTAGTAGGACAGGCATCTGTAGCTAAGAAGTTACCATTAGGCATTAGCCAAACAAAGAGTCAAGAAAACAAAGGAAAACACATGTGCAAAGGCCTGAGCATGAGAGGAGCATGTCCGGATAGGAGGAAGGGAAAAAAGAAAAAAAAAAAAACCAGGGAAGAGATGAGAGGCCCTTGAGACAGCCTGGAGAGGGGAAAAGCTGAACAAACAAGGAGAAGCCACGTTGTTAAGGGCTTCAAATGCAGCCTAAGAAAAAGATCCTCAGCCCAGAGGGTAAGGATTAAAGATTCAGCAGAATTAAACATGCACTAAAGGTGTGACCCTGCAAACACAAAACAAACTCAAAAACTTGTTGGAAAATGAACAATTGGGAAGGAACTCATGAATTGCTAATTTCCAATGTTCACATTAGAGCAAATACATTTCTCTTTTAATCAAAATTTTCAAATTTGGTATCAACTGGTAATGGGAATGTGTAAAATTATTTAATTCTGTTATGTAACAAATACGTGTTTAGCCCCCATTATGTACGAGAAATTATTCTGACCTCTGAGGCTACAAAATGTTTCATGCTGCTTGGATCCTCAATTGGAGGCATTAAATAGTAAATCAGGTGAGATGTGAAGAAAGAAAACCAATGATGTTTTGTATATTACATATATTTAATGACTTATGACTCTCCAAGAATAGGCACCACAAACGAATTCAGAGAATTAGCATTAGTGGTTCATTAGTACAATTATAGTAAATGTTATATGTCTAGTATACACATTTTTCCTTGTGATTCTGGGAATTGAATCCACTCTTGCACATAATAGGCAAGTGCTTTGCCACTGTTCTATAAACCCAGCCCTTAATATGATACTTTTAAAGAGCCCTACACCATCAGCTCCTCAACTAAGAATGTACTTAATTTACTTAATTATTTTTATTGAAAATGTTGCATCTTCTTGGCCAATACAGGGAAGAACATTGAGAGCATAAAAAATAAGCAGTTTATTCATAAGGCATTGTGGCACTCACCTGTAAGCCCAGTTACAGGGGTTACTGCTACAGAGACTAAGGCAGAAGATCACAAATTCAAGTAGACAATTTATCAAGACCTTGTCTCACAGTGGGGAGGTAGGGATGTAAATCAATGTGTGGTCCAGAGTTCAATTCCAAATAGTGCAAAAAAAGGGAAACAAAAGCATTTATTAAACATTACATGCTCAAAGTACCATCCCATGGGCTGTGAAGGCTGTAAAGGAGAATTAGCTATTATTCTTTCCTTCTATGAACTTCCATTTCAACTGTGGATATAGGGGGCAGTGTGGAAGAGATCCAGGAGAACCAGTCAGGCAACCCCTATTGCCTTTTGTTATTTTTCAAGGTCTTGAAAGCTCACTTTGTTTCATTTAATCTTTCAGTCTCATAAAGAAGCTATATAGGTTTACTTTTGGTACCAGAAATTAAACTCAGGACCTCACGCTTGCCAGGCAGGCGCTGCTGAGCTAACTCCCTGGCCACCAAGCATATATTTAATAAGGCAGCCAGCACGCCTCTCTGATAAGTGGCTGTGACCTCCCAAGCCGTGGCCGCCCCAGGGCGAGAACCAGATCAGCATTTCCTGAGATCCGCGCCATGTGGGAGCTTGAGGCGCTGGGAAAACAGGCAGCCAGATCACCCCTCTGGCGGTTGGGGCTAAGAATCAAACATCCATCTCACCCCTTCCACCCTCCACTCCCCGGCTAGCAAGTGAGAGCCAGAGATCTGAGCATCTCTTGCCAGTTTAACTATATGCAATATAGCAAACAAGGGGTATTCTTTTCTGCCATCTCGTTGAAGGCAAATATTTTTATCTCTGTTTTGCTCTGTTCTGATCAATGGTATTGCTCTATTCAGTATTCTGTTTTTATAATTTTGGTATTTCCTTCGATATTGCTCTACCTGATTGAAGGAACAGCTATTGTAAAGAAAACCATATATATTATTGTACCTATTGCTGTTATCCCGGTAACCTGCTGTGAGGTTCTGTACCAATTTCACTGCACTGCCTCAATTGGCTTTGTCCTGTCTTGTTCTGCTGTATTTTACTACCTTCAAAATAAAATAAATAAATAAAATAATATAAAATAAAATAAAAAAGAAAAAATTTTTGAAAAGTAAATAACAACAACAAAACAGATCCTTAAGGTACATAGCAACCTGAAACATAGTATAACTAAACAGATAATGGACTTAAAAAGCAAAAGGAGGAAAAGAGAGTGCTCTAAAAGATATAACTGCATGTATATTTAAGTGTGTAGGATTGATAACTATGTTGCTAAGTTTTTGTTGGATCGGTGAACAGAACTGTTTGCAGCCTCACTGTTTGAATGTCCGCTTTGTATGCTTTAGTAACTTGAACAACTATGTCTAAGAATACAATATGTAATGTATCAACTAGTGATTTCTTACTGCTTATTTTTTTGAAGTTCTGTATTGTTTCTACCCTTTTTTCTGTTTTGCTTTTTTTCTCCCTCTCTTTAAATAAAATTTTAAAAAAAGAAGATATATGTTTCATAATCAAAAGAAGTTCCCATAAAAGTCAAACAACCTACCTAAGGTCAACAAGCCACTGTGAACATTTCTAGTCCAAGTAAAAATGAGGACATAGACACAGATATGAATACACAGGCAACTGCTCAATTTGGCTGAGCAAGAATGGGACTGGATTCTCTTGGAACTGACCTTCAGAGGTCTTCCCACTCTTTGGCTCAAAGAAGTTGGTAAAAGACATTGTAAAATGTGGGCTGATGATGGCATCATCTGGAAGCATCTTCACCATCATTTCCAGTCTATGATGCTGGCTATTGTGAGTTTTTTGTAAAGAAGAACAGAAATAGAAAATAGAGTACCAGTGAAGGTGGTGAAAGTTTCAGGGAAGATTTGTAATAAATAGTAACACATGTTTTTGTGTGTTGAATGTAGTGATCTAGTAGAAAAGGGGAAATGACAATGTAAGAGAAAGAATAGATCAGTGGTACCAGATCTTTTGGAGCTTTCAATAATACAAACCCAAATTGTTTGCTGCAGCATGTAAACCATAGCTTTGCTACCACCTAGATAGATTGTGGTAAGAATGATGTCCTTAGCCAGGTGTGGTGGCTCATGCCTATAATCCCAGCACTTGGGAGGCTGAGGCAGGAGAATTGTTGGGAGTTCGAGACCAGCCTGGGCTACAAAGTGAGCTCAAGGCCAGCCTGAACTGCATAGAGACCCTGTCTCAAAAAGACACACACACAAAAAAAAAAATGATGTCCTTGAGTCAGTGAGAGGGTAAGGTTCCAATGCACCGCTAGTGGAAAGTCTAGCCTAAAATAGAAGTATGGAGAATTTATCCACTACATGCATTTTCAATGACAACAAAAATTGGTCCTTAAATTTCTTATTTATAGAAGAAAGGTACATATGCAGTATATGAACAGTATATCTATGATATTAGATTTTCATTGGGCAATTAGGAATTTAAAAAGACTCTGTAAGGGGCAATAATGAAAAGAGGTTGTGAAATATTGATCTATGATAATTCAAAAGAAGAGTGTAAATAAATGTCATAAAAGAACTAGAGGGAAGGGTCTGATAATTAGATATAGTTCTAAAGCTCATGCCCCATGATTGATTCCCTTCAACTTCCATCACCTTTCAATAATGTCACCAAATTATTATGTGTTAAAGCTCTCATTGTCCAGTCACTTCCAAAAGCCCATCAGCAACCAAGCCTTCACTACAATGAGCCATTTTAGGGAAACTTTTAGATACCAACCAAAACAGTGAGGCTTAAAAGAGCTAAGACTCATAGCACCATTTGTCTCAACTCTGCCATTTGCTTGCTGAGTGGCCATTATGCCATGAGGCTTCATCAGGAGAACCTCCATAAGTCAACTTTGCTGACATGCTGTAGCAAAGTTGTTGAAGGCATTGTCTCACCTCTCATTGTCCTCTTTTGAGGGCACTCTATTAATGCACACAGGAGAAATTTATTTTGGAATTTTTTGCCCAACAAAAATTTGCTTCTCTTAAAGAAGTAGGAAGAGTTGACTTTATGCAAAGAGAGAGCTAAGTAATAAATTGTTTATTCACTTTGATTACCTAAAAGCTCAGAGACAAATAGCCCAATATGTGAGACCTTATAATCTACATCAATGAATGTGGAATTTTACATTTTTTCTAGTAGTTTTTATATCTTGTTTGTATTTAACTTTTATTATATGTCAACACTCCTTATCTTGGTTACTTTTCTCATTGCTGAGACAAAATAACTGACTTCCACAGTTAAAGTAGGGAAGATTTATTTGGCTCACAGTTTGTAAAAGTTTCAGTTCATAGTTGGCTGACTCTGAGACAGGATGGCATGGCAGAGGGGCATCACAGAGCTGGCAAGCAGAAGACAGCAAGAAGCAAGCTGCAAGCAAGTGACAAACAGGGATCCTCTTTCTGTCCCTTACATTTTAGCCAGGCTGCCTGCCCTTAGGGCAGGTAGCACTCATACCATTAATCCTAGCATTGCTTTTTGAATTAATCCCAGCATCACATCCTTGATCCCAGCGTTTACATAGCCTAGATCAAGCTACTTCTGTAAAACCCTACCTATGACTGCATGAGGCTTTGGGGAACATTCATACACAAGGCATAACACTCATCAAGTCATTTATAGAATAAAGCAAAGTATAAATAAGTGCATACACTGAACTACTATTCAATCTTAGAATATTCTTTCTCTTCCATGGATGATTCCGTACTATAAAATTATAATGTTAAAATTTCTAGTGGAGGCTGGGAGTTTAGCTCAGTGGCGTAAGAGCCTGCTTGGCAAATGCAAGGTCATGAGTTCAATCTCTGGCACCAAAAAAACTTAAATAAATAAAATTTCTAGTGGAGATGATAAATTCTGAAGTATCCCCTTTATTCCAAAGCATAGCAGTAAGAGATGACGATATATTTAAAACATTAAAATAACATGATCTGATACAAAAACAAGATAAAAAAATCTTCATGACCCAGAAATAAAGGCATCATGAAGTAAATAGGAATGAATCCCTGGTTTGGTGGGCTTCTGGTGTGCAGGAGGCAGATGTGGCCAAGATTTCCACTTCTGCACAATACTGAGGACTGAATGGACCCCATGTTAGGTGAAGTATTGAATCCAGGCACACATTCCTAAATATAAAAGAAAGATAAAAAAGAAAATTATTATTGATTTGTCTATATATGTGCTTACAGCTTTGGTAAAGAAGGGAAGGAATCCAAAAGAGATAGGAGACAGAAAGCCCCACAGACAACCAGGAACTGCACAGTTGTCCTAGAACCAAGATCTGAAACACCCTCAGCATCATGGTGCTAATCCATCCCCAAACATAAGACCTGAGCCCAAAGTGAGATACTGGGGTGAGGATGGGTAAACCCAGCAAGAACCTTTGACCACCCTACCAAATAGAAAAAGAGGTAGAAACAAACTCTCTCTTTAAGTGAACTTACAAATTAAAATTATTTTAAAACATTTGAAAAAATCTAATGCAAGCATGGACCAAAAGTAAAATCAGCAATTAAAGTATCAATTTACTTCATTTGAAATAGACTGTATAGATTATTCTGGAAAAAACTGAGCTACATTTAGTATGCTAAAATCCATTTAAAGGACAAATAAAAAAGCACACAAGCAGAAATAAAAAACATATATATTACAAAATATTCATTAGAAATTTTGAAATAAAATCATAAATTTTGAAATGAAATGTGTAATACCTAGGACTAGATACTGTTTTGTTTGGTTTTGAGACAGGGTGTCACTACATAGTTTAGGCTGGCTTTGAACTCACAGGCATCCTCCTGCCTCAGTTTCTTGAGTGATGAGATTGCAGGTTTGTTCCACCATGCCTGGCTTAGCACTAGACCACTGTTAAACAGTAAGTTAGTAAACTGGATCCTAGTGTCACCAAAGTCACCCAAAATGCACTGTAAACTCATTAACAGACAGAGATTAAGTTAAAGGGCTATACATTTAATAAGAGTTCCAGAAGAAAATAATAATAGTGATGATGAAAGAGGAATAATAACTGAAGAGGTGGTGGTTGCAATTTGCCATAATTAAGTAATGATGCAAGTCCTTGACTTGAAAGTATATTCCAAAAGAGTATTAAGTGGGAAAATACAAAACTAAAGCCACTCTTGGCTATTGCACAGTAAAACTTCAGAAAGCCGAAATAAATTTTAAAAATCTTTAAGAATTATTAAGAAAAAGGTCACCTAAAATGAATCACATTTAGGCTAGGCTCCTCCTCCCCACCCCCAGTACTTTTTACTACTCTTCATCCTCAATACTTTTTCAGTTTTTTTTTTTTTTCAATTCTACCACAGGGTCTTGTTAAATTGCCCAGGCTGGGCTTAAACTTGCAATCCTCATATCTCAGAGTGCTGGAATTGCAGCTGTGTGACACCATGTATAGCAGATAATATCTGACTTCTTACTGGCAACCATACTGGCTAAGATACAATGGAATAATGTCTTCAAAATGCCAAGAACCACACTTAGTGAACCAGAATTTTATATGCAGCTATTCCGAGATTTGAAAGAAAATGAAATATAGACACACAAAAATAACCTGAGAGAGTTTACCACCAAGGGAACTCATACTAAAAGAAAATACTTAAACCTTTACATTTAGGAAATAAGAAAGGAAGGGGGGAAATAAAAAACTGAAATAAAAAAGTGAAGACATGGGATACAAAATCATAAATGATAAACAGAATGACAAAATATGCTTTCTTTTTTGTCTTTTTTGATACAGGGTCTTGCTATGCAGTTCAAGCAGGCCTTGAGCTCACTTTGTAACTCAGGTTAGTCTCAAACTCACAATGATCCTCCTGCCTCAGCCTTCCTAGTGCTGGGATTACAAGCGTGTGCCACCATGCCTGGCTTCTCATTATTTTCTTAAAAGGTTAGAAATACTGAATAACCAGATCAATAAAATTTAGAGTTAAATATGTGAAAATTAGATATGTAAACACTTTAAATTTAAAAATCATATCAATGTGTTCCCTAAAAAATGGCTAAAAATGTGAGATATATAAAACTTGACCTATATGTACAAGTCTGGAATGGAGACAAAGAAGCAAAACAATGGTAAAATGAAAACACAAAGTAATATGATAGAAATAAATTCAAATATGTTAACAAATTTAAGATGTAGAAAAAGATTATATATACATATTAAAAGACACAGATTATCAGATTTTACTTTACAATCCATCTATGTATTCCTCATAAGATATACCTAAATACAATCATAAAAATCAATAAAAGGATGAGAAAATGCCATATAAATACTATCAAAAATGGAAACTATAGTAATATCAAACAAAAATAAAATTTAAAGTATAAAGCCTAAGTATAAAGGGGGTACCCCATATATTAGTAAAAGTAACACTCTAGAATATATAATCATAAATTTTTGTTCACCTAAGTTTTAAGTATACAACATAAAAATTGTGAAATTTATAAGGATAAGCTGACAGACCTATTATCACTATATGAAACATTAATCTGCCTCTTTTCAAAATGACTAGAGCAAGCAGACAAAATATTAGAAAGGATATAGATTTCAATAATGATACTAAGAAATAATTCAACTGATTGTTTAGAAAGTTCTGGTTGTGAACTAAAAATAGTCTTTGGGAAAATTCTAGAGCAAAAATTCATCAGCCTAGGCTTTGAGTCAAGTCCAAACTCACATATTCTGATTTCAAGAGCAAGGTCTCAGAGATTCCCACTGCAGGACAATGAATTAATAGAAAAAGCTCAAGATACCAACTCTGGACTCAACCGGCCACTTTGAACAAATCATTTTGATCTCTGTAAACTTTAAATGTATCTTATACAAAATGATAATAATAGGTCCTGTATGTCTGGCGTTAAGTTACAAGGATCAGGAATCAGTTAATGCTATAAAGAATTGGGAGAGTACCTGGCAGGTATCACATGCTTGCTCTATGCAAAGCATGATGATAATTGTGAAAATTACAAAGACAGCAACTCAGAGGCTGCCTTCAAAGCAGCACGATGATGGCTCTGGCCCAGTAACAGTTTGCCAGGGATTGCTTCATTATGTAACCAGGAAAGCACATGCTTTCGAATCAGGAATGCATGGATTTCAGTTCCCACTCCATCATTTCTTGTCTCAGTCTTTTTTCTTACTGTTAGACTGAAATAATAATAATGCTTACCAACTTGATTTATTGGAAGAAATAATTGGGACAATACATTAAACATAGTATGGAATACATAAAAATTCAGTTAGTAGTTCCTAATATTACCTAGGACAGTAAGTGATAACTACAGTCATTGACAATATTAATAAGAATAAAACAGGGCAGAATGATGCAAAGAATTATAAGGACAAAGAAAAGAGCAAACAGTTTGACTAGGAAGTGTATTTCAATTACTCACACCCACAATAACTGCTGAAATAATTATGATTTACTGCCAGAAAAGGGTTAGTCCTCCCCATAGGCTCGCGTCTTTGATATGAGGCAAGATTATCAAATTCAACCACTCATGGTTTTTAATTCCCCCATAACAACAGCCACATCATACTTCCCTGACAAAAGCCAACTGGTAGAAGCATAAAAATCCACAATTAAAGATGTAATTTGGATTTAAAAAACCAATAGGAGGTGTCGGTCCTTTTCTGATGATGGGAATCATGTCACTGAACAGTGCCTGAAGATTAGCCTTGATGTTTGATTTAATGCAACATCTGGATTGCCAACACATTCATTAATTTTATTTTCTGGGTTTCACAACACCTTTCTATGATAGAGTGAACAGAAATATAGAATTGAAGTACCCATCCTAAGGTAGCTATCTGATTAGTAGAGGAGGTAGAACTAGAATTCAACTAAATACTCAAGCCCATTAAATTAGGTCTCTATCCAAAAGAAATAATGTGAATCAAGAATATGTTGTGGATAGTGTAGAATTCAAGTCTTTTCAGCTAAGATGTTCCCTATTCAGAGTAACCACGTAACAAATGAGTTAATGTATTCTATAAACTGTGTGTTAAAATGTGAACATTATTTTTATTTGCCCTGACTCTGGAAATATACGAAGTCTTAGTCGTTACCCTATAGAGTTTAAATTTAGCAAAGAAAAAGAGCAAAAGCAAGAACTTTTCTTTCAAAGAAGAGACAAAATGAACAACTGGCTTACTAAATAGCTGGACTAGAAGAGTGGACATGTAATAGTTGCTTGTCCCATATGTTCCTTCTCTACAAACTGCTCTTCTTTCACACAGAAGGATCCTGGAGGGGCTCCCATATTTTTAGATAATCTCAACCCAGTGGCCAAAGGAACAGGTACCTAACCCAGTTTGTGTCAATGAGAATGCCTCTACCCAAGTTCACTATGAATCCATGAGGTACCTTTGCAAACTGGGGAAAGTGGCCATTTTTGAGATCCTCCTTATGCCTCTCTATATAGGAATTGTTGAAATATACATTGTTTATAGTATGAAAGGCATCGGGGAACTTTGCAGCAATCCAATAGCAAGATTTTTGAAGTTCTGATTAGCAACTATAATAAGTAATGTCTCTCCACAGAAATCATGAAACTCAGGAGCTTAGAACAGACATCCTGTCTGACACATGGCAAAGGCCCATCTGCAGTAAGACAGGGTTAGGTCGATGTGTGGAAAGAAGTCAACTCGCAGAACAGAGGGAGATGGTACTTGTTATATTTGGGGCCATAATTCAATACTCCTGAAGAGTTGACTATCCCTGCTTCTTCCTTTGTTTGCATGTTCAAGTCCTTTGTTCCCCACAAGCTAAAACACTCTGCTCTCTTTCTCTCTCTTTTTTTTTGATTGTGCATGATCAAATCAAACTTTTTTAAATTTGCAACTAATGCAGCTGTGGATTTAATTTCACCAATTTTCACATCCCTCATTTTCAAAAACAAATAGAGGAGGGCACATTAGCTTTAATCTCAACTCGATCAAGTATGATTTTTACACAAAAGGAAACAGCTCTGTTCCTATCTATTCCAACCCAGTAAGTTGTTTCTAATTCTATGTCCATGCCTAAAAGGAAAATTACATGTTGGCTGCCCACTTTAATTGTTTGTAATCACTGGAATCTGCAATCCTCTCCTGTGGTGTGTTCTGAGACCTCTCCTTGTGGGGCATTCTTTCAGTGTGCTTTGTTGGCAGTAAATGTAGCAATTAGAGAATTGGGAAATGTATAAAATCCAGAGGGATATCAATTTTGCCATTTCTTTCCCCCAGTCAATGTTGTTAGAAATATGGAGGGCCTTGGAAAAAATTAAATGTAACTAGGGGCTTTTGTGCTAGCATACAGAGATTATTCTACTACAAAGCGCCCATTCTTCCTACTGATAAATCCAACTCGCGAGCATCAGGATCTGGTGGTCTTCCTGCAGGCAGAGGTCCTCTGGTTCACAGAACTTGTTTAGAGGTCAGTATCTCTGGAAGACTATCTTTCTCTCAAGTGTGCATGACTTTTTCTTATACTTTGGTTTGTCAGTTTGGCCTATAATTATGAGCAAAGCAGGAAGACTGAATCTCACAGGTGCATGGCCATGCACACATCCGACTAGGGGGCAATAGAAACTCAGAAGACTGACTTTTAAATAAACGTAGCAAAACCAAAATCCAGCCTGTTTCCCATCTTCAACCTGTGGAGACAGGAAGGAGTCCTTTGAACCACATTACCTGGTAAAGTAGATATAATCAAGCTTCAGAATATAATTCTGAGCCCCAAATGTGCCACTAAGTTATAAGACCAGTTTTCTCTGTGGCTCAATAGCTGCTTCCAAAAACAATTTCCAAAGGAAATCTGCAAAGAATTTTCAAGCAATGGAAGTATCTTTAGAGTAATCACAAGTAATCTAAAGAAATTTCTTATAAGGAAAATTCCTTTGTATATAAAGGGTTGAATATGGTTGACATTCAAAAGAAGTTAAGAGATTAAAAAGTACAAACTAATTCATCTGCACCAGATACAGCTATATGAATATTTATGATTCTAGAATATTCAAATGACTCTGAGACAACTGGCAATTTGGAAGTAATCAAAGTGTAGATCTTCACCTTCCTCTATATCCTAAAATAAATTCCCAACATATTAAAGGGAAAATATAAAATCATAAAATTTTAGTGATTAACAAGATGTGAAAGAAAACACAGGTAAATGTATATGTTAAATGGTTTTTGGATAATTTCCTAAGAATAAAATTATGAAAGAAATAGAAATGTAAGAATGATGTATCTACATAAAACATGTTACAAAAACAAAAGTATTATATAGAATAAATGTGTATTAAATAAGGAAATAATAGCCTTACTATATAAGAGTTATTATGAAGTAGTGAAAATACTATATTTTTAAATAAACATGACATGTATCCTTAAAAATATTTAATCTTCCTAGTTTTCCCTCCAAAATTGCACATTAAAAATGTGACTAGAGTAACAGTTTATGTATATTAACATGCTTTTTCCTCATGGGTTTATGTATTAACTTTACCTTAATCTGCCTATAAGATGTGTGTAAGGTGAAGGAGGAGAGGAGACGACGGGACTGAGGGCCACGTGGAGCAGATTGCATTCTTACTATAACACAAAGAATTGATAATTTGCTTCTGATATCCAGAACTGGGTAAAGTCTTGAGAAACAGACTTTGCCAGGAGGAACAAGACTGTTTAGGTTCCTGAAGCTCCTCTTTAAATGTATTAGGGATTCTTTCAGGAAGACTCAAGCCTGTGGTTCTGTGGAAGATATTTCCACTTCTGACCAGGGCAGCTGAATCATGAAGTCTTCTGACATAAGGCCAAGAGCATCTGATACAGGGAGACTGGAAAGACCAAAGCAGACCTCTCCTGCTCAGGTGAGCAGAACAAAGGAGGAAGATTGATGTGGTATAAGAAGGTGAGATGCCAGGATCCCTATTTTTCTCTCCTCACATGTGCCAGTCATGCATTGCAATATGCAGATCACTTTGGGGAAGCTGAGAGATGAGGAACCAGCAGCTTACTTTCTGGGTCCCCTATGGGAGAACCCTACCTATGGCTATTTTCATCATAGAGAAAACTGAGGTAGGTTTGTCAGGAGCTAGGCAGTTTGATCAACTATGCCCTTCTGGTTCTCAGTGGCCTGTTTACAGCTACCAAAGGACCCACAGGAAGTCAAGTACCCCAAGGGAAACTCAACAGTGGTAGGAGGGTCAGGATCCCAAAAGAAGCAGCTAGAATTAGACTGCTGAACCTGAAGTACCCAGAAATGAGTGCTATCCCAGATTCTCCAGTGGCCAGATACCCTTCAGTAGTGACCAGATCAGGTCAACACCTGTATGGCTTACATTGTTTGGAGAAATGAGTGTCAGAGCTTGGATTCCTAACTGAAGTTAGTATGCTTAAACCAGAGGAGATAGGAATGCTGTCCACTGGACAGTCTTAGAGCTCCCCTCTATCCAGGTTGGTGAGGAATATAAGATGTCTTGGCATATCAGTATTAAATATTGATAACAGTTAATATGGATACTAGTTTAGTATTAAACAAAGATACTACATTTTCTTAATATATCTAGAAACAACTTCAATAATCTGCAGCCTTTCTGACAGCATACCTCTTGTCTCTTTTATGAGTTTTATTTTTCTATTTATGCATTTCTGTATTTTTCATGTTTTCCAAATATTTTCTATAAAAATAAAATTGCCTTTTTGTAAAAGTATGCATTACCTCTGATTATTATTATTATTATTTTTGAGATGGGTCTTGCCTTGAACTCACTATATGGCCCAGGCTGGCCTCAAACTCATGGCAATCCTCCTGCTTCAGCCTCCTGAGTTCTGGGATTATGGGCTTGCACCACCACACCTAGGTGGCAGTACTTTTGAAATAAAAAAAATTAAAAATATATTTGTTTCCTATAAAGATCAGCAGACACTCCAGGATGATGTTTTAGTTAAACTATTTTCTATAAAGTGAAGTGTAGGATGAAAAATTCAAAAGTTAACAAACCTGGGTCTCCTTAACTTCATCATCTGTCTATGTATAGTATGTGGTCCTTTCCTCCCTTTTCCTTTTCCCTTCCCCTTTCTTTTTCTTTCCTTTTCCCTCCGTGGTAAATTAACTAATGGTCAGCTTGTAATACCCAACTGAACTGAATCAGCGTGGTGCTAGGTACGGAAGGCCTATCTGAGGATTGTTGCCAACAGCATAAAAGAGAGAACCGTGGGGAGATGGTGTGCTGTTGATTCTCCTGGAAGATCTTGTCCTCTTGGTTTTCCTGATATCAACTCAGCTGTTATCATCATTAGAGGAGCTCAGGTCCTCACTGTCACTGAGGATGGCAGTGGTTTTTAACAGGAAAGCTCTGGTCCTTACACCAAGTGTCATTTCTGGCTCCAGTGCAGATCCCTCAGCCGGCTGGCACAGATCCTTCACCCCCTGTACAGACTTTCTAGCTTCCACTACTGACCTTTGGGCCTTCCCAGTGCATATCTTTGATACAGACTTGTATGAGAGATTGTCATGGACTCGAAGCCTCTAGTTGGACTCATGGAGGACATTGCTGTGGGCCCTAGGTCTTCAGCTGGACTTGTGTGGGACATTGCCACGGGATCCAGGCCCTCAGCTGGATTCTTTGGGTCTCTAGTGTGTGAACAGATCTTCCACACTCTTTTGCGTTTGACTCGTGAGGTGACTATTATAAGATAATCCTATAAATTATGCGTCCTATATTAAATCTTTTCCCTTGTAAGCCCTGTCTACAACACCCATTCTCCTTCTGTTTATTTCTGTCTTTTAATGAAATCCACCAGCCTCCTGAGCTGATTACAGTGACCCGCACTGTGGAAATCCAACACATCCCTGACTAATTAAGCATATACTTACTGGTATTCATGCAGGGGAAGAGACTCAGGTGAACTGAAGGGGACTCTGGCCCGCAGCAACATCCGTGCAGTGAGCTGTGTGGGAAGTGAGTGGATGACTCACTGGGACCTGGTGAAGAGTCTGGCAAGGTTCAGGCAGCAAACAGGATATGGTAATTCTGTAGAGGCTTCGCCCAGCTCTTCTGTGGTTTTGTTGATTCCCCTAGACCAGCCTTTGGTTTTTATTGCTCTATGGTGATTTTTCCATGCACACACACCCTAGTTTAGGCAGAATGAATGAAACAATGAAGTTATGAACTTGTAATTTCTCTGTGAAGTTCAGAGGAATGGAAATTCTTGTCCTAGGTCATACCACTAGTGAGTGGTAGAATGAGGACAAGACCAGGCACCCAAACTGCTCTCCCAGAAGTCCCAGAGGAATATACCCCCAACTTTAGGTGATAGGACTTGTATCTATCAATTGTCATGACCCTATTTCCATCTTTGTAGTCCACTTGCAGGTAATTTAAGGTCAAACTAATATAGTCTCACATGTAACTCACCACAAATGATTTCTAAAGCTGGGCAGGGCTGAGCTGTATTTCAAAACAGACATTCTCCTCCCCGGCCTCCTCAAAGGCTTTCCTTTCCTACATTCAGGTTTTTCAGTAAGGCAGTACGTTTGTTGTTATTATTACTTAATAAGTAATGCAAGAACATCGTAAGAAGCTAAAGAGTACCAATGGAACAACCAGTGGGAAGTCATTCTCTCTTTCACACTTAGCCCCTCAGTAAGTTTCTAACCCTAGACAAAACTCCTGATAACTGATTTTTATGTATCCTTTTAGTTATTTTATAACTTTGTAGTTATATATAATTATCTAATATGTGTCATTTAAAAATGGATAGAGGTATGTTATTTATACTGTTGCCCATTGCTTTAAATGTTTTCTTGACATCAGTTAGATACATAGAGATATTAGCCTGTTTGTGTTACTTTACAAAATACTACACACTGGGTAATTTTTAAGTAATAGAAACTTGTTTGGTTCATGGTGTGGAGGCTTAGAAGAGCATGGCACCAGCATCTGATTAGCCTCTGGTATAGACTTTCTTACTGCGTTATAATGCGTCAAAATTCCATGGAGAAAAAGATTAAGATTGCAGCCTCAAGCCCTATAATTGGCATTAATCTGTTCTTGAGGGTGAAGCTCTCATGACATAAACATTTCTCACTAGACCACACCTAACAATATTTTTGCATTGGAGACTTTTTTCCAAAAACACACGTATTTTGGGTGGATACATTCAAATCATAGCAAAATATTCCAAAGTAAACTCCTTGTATTTGTCAGTTGCCCTCCACGTCATATCTTTTCCCTTTGTCCCTTGCTGGTTTTTCCCATTAGAGTAAATAGAGTTATTGGAGTCCAGCTGTTTGAGTCAAAACCTAGGAGTCAAGAAACAGGAGAAGATAGAAGAATTCTCATATATTGGAACTTAAGAAGCAATAATAAATGTAATATAGAATTTCGAGTAGTATCCTGGAACAGAAAAAGCACGTGAGTGTGAAAATGGATGAAATTCAAATAATGTCTGTGGTTTAACTAAAAATATTATATCTTCTGAGTTTGATCATTGTTCTGTAGCTCTGTGACATGTGTGATGGTTAACACTGGGGAAGGCCAGAAGACAGTAGGTGAAACCGTCTTCATCCTTCACCATATCTGGGGCTTTCATACGCTGGCTCTGGTGCAACTTGGTAGCCACACAGCTGCAAGGTCATTTTCTAAATCATGGAACCGTTTATATCAGTTCCTGGCTTAAAACATTCCAGTGACTTTCCTTATTGTATTTCAAATAAAATCCAGTCCTGTGTACTGCTTCTAAAGGCTGCATGATGCAGCCCTTGACTTCTTTTCTGACCTGCTTTCGTCCCAGGAGAATGGGATGATGGAACCACAGTTGGCTTATCATTTTGCAAACAGAATGATCTTCCTCCTGCTTCAGGACTTTTGCTTTTGCCATTTCCTCAAGCCTCTTCTGACTTTCCTCTATCTTAAAGTTTTAATTCAGACATTATTTCCTTAGAGAGTAGTTCCCAATAGTATCCAAACTCTATTTATTGTTTTTAAAAACAACTTTACTGAGATATCATTCGCATGCTGTGCAATTCATGTATCAAAATTGTGTGATTTAGTAGTTCTTAGTATATGCACAGAGTTGGGCAAATGTCATCAGAATTGATTTTGATGTTTTCATAAACACCATTAGCAGTCAGTCCCTATGTCCATCCCAGCCCTCAGGACTACTTTTTTTCTCTACAGATTTGCCTATTCTTCTCATTTCATAGTACCACTAATTATACAATCTCGTTTCATATTATCACTAATTGTACAATGTCTAGTTCTTTTTGCCTGGCTTCTTTCACTTAGCATACTGTTTTCAAGATTCATTCGTGTTGTACATGCTATTATTTCATTTCTTTTCATAATTAATTAATATTCTATCATATAAAAATACCACATTTGTTTATCCATTCATCAGTTATGGAAATTTTATTTTTTTCTACATTTTTGGCATGTTATATATAGTGCTTCTATAGACATCTGTGTACAAGTTTTTGTATAGACATAGTGTTTTCAGTTCTCTTGCATTCTCCATTATTAATTCCTCCTGAAACAAAGTTTAGCAAACTTTTCCAGCAAGGTGCTAAAGGTTAAGTATTCTAGGCTCCATGGAACAGTCTCTATAGAAATAACTTAAGTCTGTCATTCCAGTGCAAAAACAATCAGACAGTATGCAAACAAGTAAGCATAACTGCATTCCAGTAAGATTTTATTTATAGACACTGAAAGTTGAAATCTCACGTAATTTTCATATGCCATGAGATAATATTTATCTTTTGCTTTTTGCCCAGCCATTAAAAAATGAAGTCATTGTTAGCTCATAAACTGTACAAAAGCAATGATAGGCCAATTTTGCTCCATATCTTCCCAACCTTGGCTCTAAAGCACACAGTGTTTATTTTCTTCAAAGTTTTTATCACAACCCTTAATGGCTATTTGCTTAGTTATTTGCTCTATATTTCCTCCCATGAGAATGCAAGTCCCATCATATGATAGGCAATTATCATGTGGTTGAATTCATAACTAAATTTGTATTTGTCTCATTGATCCCCTGTCAAAAAATATATGAGTTTTCAATTTTTTGAAGCTATCAATGATGCTTCCAGGAATGGTTCTGCCAATAGATATACATATTTTAATTTTAATTTTAATAAATTTGACAAATCCTCATTCTACAAAGGTATACAAATAAACATATGTATGTGTACTTTTCTCTACTCCCTAGTTAACACTGGGTTTTATTTAGTGGGAAAAGGAACAAATAAAGTAAGAATGAGATTCACATGAGTGAAGTAGCACCAATCATGTGTATTTTGTCTTAATTATTGTGCTTTGGTTGATAAGAGTTCTCTGATTTGTACAAAAGAGAACTTAGCCCTTTATATGTCAGATGTCTTGCAAATAAGTTATTGTGGGATATCTATCTATCTATCTATCTATCTATCTATCTATCTATCTATATATTTACTTTTACCTTTTTTTAGGCTATCCTTTTTCCATTCAAAAAACTTTTCACTTTTGAAGTTTTAAAATTTGTCAATTGTTTTCTTTATTGTATGTATTTTTTATTGTATGTATTTTTACCTAATACTTTAAAAATCTTTCTTATACCAAGATTATATGGAGAATTCATCCCTGTTTCTTTCAGTAATCTTTTTCTCTGTCCCTTCCCCTCCCCCTGCATTTTAATCTTGGTATTTTTGGTTATAGCCATTAGGATAGGTATGGTGGATTGACAATCAGTGGGCAACTTATAAGATCCAGCTGAACTGAATCAGCCTGGTGCTGGGTGTGGAGGGTCCACCTGAGGATTGTTGCCAACAACAATAAAAAGAACTGGAGAGGAAGAGACGGTGTGCTATTGAATCTCCTGAAGAAGTTTGTCTTGTTGGCTTTCCTGCTATGAACTTGGCCATTCTCATTGTTGGAGGAGCTCAGGACCTTGTTGTCACTGAGGATGGCTGAAGTATTTTTTGGGGAAAATCTGTTCCTTACTTTGAGCATCACTTCCTGACTCCAGTGCAGATTCTTTAGCCTGCTGGCACAGATCCTTCATCCTGCCAGCACAGACTTTCTAGCTTCCGCTACTGACCTGTAGGCCTTCCCAGTGCAGATCCGTGAAACAGACTTGCATGAGACATTGTTGTGGGCTCTAGACCTCCAATTGGACTCATGGAGCGCATTGTCATGGGCTCTAGGTCTCCAGCTGGACTCATGTGGGACATTGCTGTAGGATTCAGATCCTCAGCTGGATTCTTTGGGTCTTTAGAGTGTGGACGAACTTCCTACACTCTTGTATTTGATTGTTTTGGTAACTATTATAAAATAACCCTATAAATTGTGTCCTGTTTTAAATTGTTTCCCTTGCAAACCCCAAAATTACAATAGGCAATTTTATTTAATTCTAAACAATGAAGTAGATATATCTGTATAAGCTATACCTCTCCTTCTGATTTAAAATACTAATTTTAGAAGATACTAAATTTTCAAAAATACTTGGTATATTCAAGGGATGATCATCAAAATATTTGAAAACAAGTATAATGCAGATACAAGATCAGGGCATCAACACATCAGAGCACAGAATAGGAGTGGGTGACCAGGTGGCCTACAAGTTGATTTCTGGACTTGGCTTTGGGTCTGTGACCCACCTCTTTACTTCTGCTTTCTTATCTGTGGGGACAGGGTCCCTGGAGCTATCATCCCTGAAAGACTCATAAATGCCAGGCCAACAAGGAAAACATCTATCCCTAGACTTCTGTTAAGTTTTGTAATAAATGATCTCACACTTAAGTCACTTTTTACTCCAGAATTCTGTTACTTGCTTCTCAGAGCAGCTTAAGTGACACCTGGGCTGGTGTATGCACCAGTGACCATGTGTATCTGCCACATTTATTGGCTCTTAGAATCACTGTCATGCTGGTTTTATGGGGAAAAAAATGTTCCTTATTTTCTAGTGCTCTGGAGTATTTACAAAACATCATAATTAATGTTTCCTGAAATATTCACCCATAAAACTCTCCAGACCTGGCACTCTGACAATTTTCATTCTCAATTTATTTGCTGCTTTTTGTTCTTGTCATTAATTTGAGTTTGTTTTCTTTTTAAATTTTCATTTTGAATAATTTGTATTTTCCTAGAAAAATCATTCATTTCATTCAGATTGTAGAGTTACTAAGATAGAGGAGTGAAAAAATAACTCTCTAATAATTACTACTTACACCATTTCATTATAGTTAGATAATGTAGCCAGTTTGGCTTCCTCTTGTTGGAACCTATAGAGATTTCCACTGTGGTCTGTTTGGTTGAGATCCTTCAAATGTTTCCCTTAGGATCGATCAATGTAGTTTGAGAGGCTAAACAAGTGGGCTTGACCATATCGACCACTAACTAGTGAGCATAGGAGAGTTGTTTAATACCATCATATATAATATGGAAATTGCAATAACATTGTTTTAAATGTACTTGAATTTTCACAAGACAGCAAGTTTTTGATGGCAACCTCAGATAGTGACTGGTGCTTGCAAAAGAGATGGCAGTCAGCAGCCATGGAAAGGATGCTAAATGTATGCTTATTTTGCTTGACTCTAATTACATGAAAGAAAAGATCTCTTGCTTTGGTGATCAACAACTTTGGGACCAGTAGGGTATCCTCAAGAGATTTCCCAGTTATGAACCTGAATGAGAGAGAAAGAAGAGAGCTTTAGGAGTTGTATTAAATTTTCATTGCTGTGACAAAGTACTTAGGAAAGTCAGTTCAAAAGAGAAAAGGTTCATTTTGGCTCATGGCTTCAGAAGTTTCAGTCCATGATTGGCTGGCTCCATTGCTATGGATCTGAGGTAAGATGGAACATCATGGCTAAAGGGGGAACGGTGGAGTAGAACTGCTCAGTTCACGGCAGCCACAAAGTAGAGGGCGAAAAGAGCCAGAGAGGAAGGATCCAGTGACCAGTTTAACCCTCAGGGTCACACCTCCATAATCCATTCACTTCAGCTAATCCATTCCCAATTTTTCACTTGAGGTCCCATGTCATAAATTCCCATCATGTACCTATAATACCATCAGATTATCATCCCATGATCCAGTCACTTGTAAAAGGCCATCAGTAACCTAACCTTCCACCCAGCGAGGCTTTCAGGGAACACAACATATCTAAATCATAATAGGAATCCTCTCACCCAATCTGACCTCTTTGGCCTTTCTCTGTCATGCAAATGGGCCCCAAGCAACACATTTTCTTTTTCTGCTGTGTCTACTCATCATCCTTTATTCCACATTCAGGGAAAGAGACCCAGTAACATTAGGAAGGAGTGGGCCACAGAAACATCCTCACTCTGACAGTGGCAAGTTTGGGGCTCCTCAAAAACCCTTAAGTTCAACAATTCATTTGAAGGACTTAGAACTCATTGCTATACTGACAGTTACAGTAAAAGGACACAGATGACAATCAGTCACAGGAAGTAGCACATAGGCATTGTTTAGGAAAGTTCCAAGCAGAATTCCCAGTGGGATTAAGAATAGCACTGCTTTCCCCAGTGATGATGTGTGACAATACACATAAAGTATTCCCAGTTGGGGCAGGTCAGCCAGGCCTCAGTATACAGAGCTTTATCAGGGCAGTATCACTAGGGACAGTAGACTGTCCGTGTAGTTGATATGGTCTCCAGGTCCCCTGAATGTGAAGCTGAGATACCATGGGACTCAAAGGCCCCTGCTTAAATCACACTGTTAGACTATCTGTGACCCGGGGCTCACAGAAAAACAAAAACATTCCTATCAGGCATGGCATTCCAGGGGCTTTAGAGATTACCTCCCAGAAGCAGAGAGCAAAGACCAGACCTTTCTTAGTTCTTTACTACAATCCCCTAGGAACATTTATGCTCAGTTCTAAATCTGTTCCTGCTTCACATTGGAAAATGTTATTAGGCCTTGGTCCTCTCCGTCATTTTGGCTTAGGTTTCTTAATATTTGGCAGTTAAAGTTCCTGGCATGCAGGACAGTGCTGGCATCTCATAGGTACTCAGCATATTTGTTTAATAGATGAAGTATATTCATATGAATGAATGAATGAATTCATGAATGAGCATGTTTTGATTATATGGTATAAGACTGTGGTGACACTCTAGTGATTCTGTAGTTGACATTATGATTGGGCCTTTGTGTGTTCTGATGGATTTCAGAAAACAGAGATGCCATCTGTTCTTGGTTTACAGATGAGGAAGAATACGTACAGGAAGACTGATTCACCTGTCTACTTGGGAAGGACAGAGATGGCATCAGAACATTGGATTCCCAATTTTTAAAACTTCCCTGGGATAAGGAAAAGATGGCAGATTGATAAACAGCAGGATACAGAGCCTCCCTGAGAAAGACAACTCATGCTGGAATAAAACATCCTGGAGAGGTCCAGATAGAGGGAGATGGATCCTCTCGACCCAGGAAGAAACTAAAGGCAAAACAGCTGGTCAAACACGCAGTCCTGGGGCTACCATTGGAGAAGCTAAGATTAGCAGCCACAGCACTCCCGCCAGAGCTGCCTGAATTTGCAACGTCACGACTGGCCAGAGCAGACTGAACTTGTGCAGTGTGACCTGCTGGAGCCACCCAAAATCACACCACTGTGACTAGCTGGTCGTGCTGAAGAGGGAGGTTGGTGAGCCCAATGGAGAACAGAACCGGCTAGGGACCTGCATTAATCCGCAGTGAGTGCTGGGAATAAGACCTCCCCACCCATGACGGGAAAGGAGCGACTAACTGGATGACATGTTGGAATCTGGCAGAACGGCCCTGAACTAGGAACAACAGTGACTTCATTTGGTTGCTCCCTTCCCAGAACAGATTGGTAGGATCTGCTTGGCCTGGGTCATGCCTCTGGCAGGGACCCAGTAAGTTGTTCCAAACAGATTCCCTACGCACAGCACACACTAACTAGGTGAAGGCCCCTGAAGGTTGACTGACCCGGTAGGAAGGGGCCAGCATATGCCGCCCCTGCTTGCACCTCAATGACCAAGAGCAAACTGGAGAGGGCAGAAATCCTTAACCATAACCAACAAGGAAAGGGGCTGGGACCTCCACACACCTGTATGGAAGAAACCAAAAACATAACAAGAGAAAGAAACAAGAAAAAGCCCCCAGCCCCAAACTCTGAGAACATTGATCCGGGAGAGGTAAATACAAAAGAGATTGAGGGCAGTAAACACACAACATCAGACACAGCATCAATGGACATAAAGAGATATCTTTGGGACCTTGTAGACGAGTTCAAAACTGAAATATTAAATCAAGTAAAGCAAGTTATAAGTAGATTAATAAAAGAAATGCTAAGCACCTCTCAAGAAGACACAGATGAAAGAAGGGAGGAACACAAAAAAAGGAAACATTCGATCAAGAATATAAAGAAAACCTAGAATACATGAAGCAGATTCAAAGAGATTACCAGGAAATTAAAAACTCCATTGAAAGCTGGCAAAACTTCTTGAAAGAAACTAAGGGTAGACTATCAAAACTTGAAGACAGGTTTGCAATGCTGTGATCATGAAAGGAAAGATCTCTTAAAAATAACAAGGAAACAGGCAGTAACAATATAAATGCTAGAAGACAACAAGAGAATCTATAACTTAAGAATAAGAAAAGTGAGTGAAGAAGCAGGAATAAATACAAAGGAAATAAAAAGGCTATTCACAGAAACAATTGAGGAGAACTTCCCAAGCATGGGAAAAGACAATGACATTCAGCTGTGTGAGGTATACAGAACTCCAGCCACCTACGACCAAAACAGAGCTACACCCAGACATATAATAATCAAGATACCAGAAATTCAATATAAAAACAGAATATTAAAAGCCATCAGAGAAAAGAAACAGATCACCTATACAGGAAAACCCATTAAAATCATGGCAGACTTCCCAATACAGACCAGCAGATCAAGAGCTTGGAGCGAAGTATTCCAAGTCCTGAAATAAAATAACCTCCAACCCAAACTGATGTACCCTGAAAAACTGTCTCTAGAAATTAGTGGAGAAACAAGATGCTTCCATTACAAAGAGGAACTGAGGGAATTTGTGACCAATAATCCAACCCTACAAAGAAGCTAAAGGATATTCTAGAGAGAGAGAAAAAAAAATACCAGGATAGCAGGAACAGTGGCAGAGAGGCCTTAATGAGCGGGGGCAGGAAGTAGAATGAAGGAGAAAAGTAGACAAACAAAGGCAGAAAAATAGCATAGCAGAAATGAGGCAGAGAAGGTTGGCTATAATCTCTAACAGAGATGGCCTTGATACACTAAAAAACAAAAACGGGCAGAGTAAGTAGATCAGGAGATAGGGTCCATCGAGATGCTCTGTATAGGAAATATAATCAACCTGAAAGAGGACCGAAAATCAAATATGAGAAAACAATGCTCTATGTGACAGGGAACCAGAGAGAAATAGGGGCAGCTCGTCCAGCAGCTGCAGATAGGTTGGAAAGACAGGATAGTTATATGCAGTAGAGAACTACTCAGCTATAACAATGAAAAACCTTGAGGCTTTTGTAGGTAAAGGAATACAACATGAGATCAAGTCCAGGAGTGAGAGGGTTTGGAACCACTTAGGTAAATAGCAGGTTGCCCCCCTCAATCTAAAAACTGAGAGAGTTGGTGGGACCCAAAATGCGCAGCACCCTGTAGGAGTGAAAGGGGAGGAATAGCCTAAAAAAAAAGGCAGAGGATATTGTTAATAATGTACCAGGATTTAAATTACTCACACTGCTCTATTTAGATGGATTATACTCTGTTCCAGTTTGTCTACTTGTACTAGATTTGAGGGCACAGACAGCTATCCCGAAAATAGCAGGATATAGTATGGTAATTATCCTTAATTTCCTATTAGCTTAATCTGAAGCCCTGTATAACTTACATTGTTTTACCATCACTGATCTTAATTGAATCTGGTTTGTTAGATTGCTGTTTTGTATTGACAAACTTTATTCAAAGCTGTTATTATTGATAGTATCAAGTCTGAGAATATAGGCAACTTCACTAAAGATGATAAGATTCACTAGGATACCCACTCCGGTTTGATTATTACCTGCTTTTGAAGTTTTACACTGTCTACAATGTTTTGTTTTTTATTAATATTGTTATGTACTGCTATATTTAATTATACTGCTATATTCAATTATACTGCATTAATGATATGGACAATTCTATTGAAGATAACGAGAGATAACACAGCAACCATTGTAGATCACCTTGTACTGTGGTTTAATATGACTTTTTCATTTCATGTTTTTATAGGAACTTGTTTTGTTTTTGTCTTGCTATGTTTTGTTTTTCCCTCTAATACAGAAAGGATAAAAAATACATGTAGAGACTCATGCTTACGTAGAACCTATTAACAGTTTATGAGAACTGATTATATAATGCATGATGAAATGAACAACTACTTTGAAGAAAAAAAGACACTACAGTACCCAGCGCTGATTCTGTAGCATCATGATGTGAAATCTAGCAATACTATTATTCTTTGTTCAGAATGCCTTTGGCCTGTTTTGTTTAATATCAACATATATGAAAGTATGGACAGCTATTTTGAAGAGAATGAGAGACACTGTGACAGCATTGCTGACTTCCCTATTATCTGATCTTGACCTAAAATGCCTTCCTCATCCTGTTCAGATCAGTTCTATACTATGTTATTTCATGTGAATTCTCTGTATGTGAAGATGTGGGCAACTATTTGGAAGAAAACAAGAGACGATATGATAGAGAGTGAAGATCTCTGATGGTCTTGCCTTGAAACTTATGTCTCTTACATTGTTTTTTGTGCTCTGTTTTGTTCTGCTTTGTTGTGTTTAATTTTACCCTTTTTAAAATAAAAAAATAAAATAAAAAATAAAAATTCCCTGAACCACATGCTTTGGTTCCTCTTTTCTTTTAAAAAAAATGACAATAAAACTTTCTTTTTTAGGAGTTTCTGACTAACCAGTGAAAGTCCCTTATTTGGGGCATCCTACTGTTTCCCATCCTGCCTCTTCGTGATGGAGTTAATAACTCAGATATTCATTAGTTTCCAGGTTGGAAGAGAATAGAAGTGTTAAAGACCTGGACACTGCTTTCCCCTTTGAACAACTGGGAATTCTGTGTTTGCATTGATTGGGAGAGTTCATTGTCTGATTGAATCCCTCAAGTGGTCTACAGCATTATGATTTAAAAGAACAGTTCTTGCCCAAAGATGTGTAGGATGGGAGAGTAGACAAGTTCTTGGCCATAACTATGATATTCAAAATTACATTTTTTAGGTAATGTTTGACTTGATATTTAGGATTGTAATGAAAAAGCAGTAACAGCCAGTTCAGGGACAAAAGGCCTGATGCTGTATATTTCCTGTAGGGTTGCTCCCCTGACACCTTCAGTGCCTCGTGAAGTTCAGACCAAGAGTAAATGCTTGATGAACATTTACTCAGCATTTACTCAGCAACCAGACAATGCTCTATGTGTCCCATAGATGTTAAACTATTTGTTAATCACAATGACCTATGTGATATGCTGTTATTGTCAACATTCTTGCTGGGGAAACTGAAGCTCAGAAGGATTAAGTAACTTCTCCATGCTCATCCAGTTGGTAAGTGGTTCTAGGGTTCAAATTCCAGCAGATTAGCTTGAATCTGAAAGATTGCCTCTCTCCTCCTCACCGTGCCTACACTCACAATTGAAATATCAGTTGAATTAAATTAAAATGAGCCTTCAAAGATATATTTTTTTTTCTATTTTTATGATGTTGGCCATTGGACCCAGGCCCTCACACATGCTAAGTACTATATGTATTTTCCATTGCTGTGTAACACATTACCACAAATGTAGCAGCTTCACACACATATATTATATCCTAGTTCCTATGGCCCAGGTTTTTGCATAGGGTGTAGCTTAAGTCCTCTCCTCAAGGTCCCAACAAATAGAAATCAAGCTGCTGGCCCAGGCTGTGATCTCATCCATAAGTTGAGCTTCTTCTAAGCTCACTGGTTGTTGGCAGAACTTAGGTCCTTGTGGTTGTAGATGTGAGACCCTAGATGATCTAAGGGATGCCCACTGTCCTCCGCTTTGTGGTTCTTTGTACAACATCATAACTGCTTCTTAAAGGCCAACAGAAGAGGAACCTGCTGCTTCAAATCTCTCTGATTTCTTCCATCTCTGACTTTATTCCAGACTATCTTTGAAAGTACTCACCTGACAAGGTCAGGATCACCCAGAGTGAGCTCCCTTTGATTTACTTGAAGTCAACTGTCCTCATAGGCACAAAATCCCTTCATCTTTGCTCTGAATCTTACCACCCACACTCAAAGGGAGGAGATGACACAGGACACATACACATACACCTGGCAGGAATCTTGAGGGTCATCCCAGATTTCTGTCAGCCACAAAGGGATAACACAAAAAGAAAAATGTCATATAAGAGCAAGAGTAGAGGGAGGTGGGGCCCTGGGTGCAATTCCAGCACTAGGGAAAAAGAAAAAAGAGAGAGGACTTTAATTCCTTCCCAGCCCCACACTGATACATTATGTGTGGCCTCAATTCTGCCTCAAGTGACTCCGTTCCAAATTGTGTAACATTTCCAGACTATAAGCCCTGGTATACAAAAAGCAGGGCTGTCCCTGAGAGCTCCTTTAAAGGCAGTAAGCAAATGATTAGCAGTGATATCCAGAGATGATAGGAAAGAAGGAAAGGGTAAGTGTAAGTGATCCGGTTTGTGTCACCTCCACCCTCTCCTAGGCCTTCTCAAATGTCTTCAACAGCAGCTTTGGCCTCTTTGCATGATATTCCTGGATGATTGAATCACTGTCCTGTAAGCTCTCAATCAAACAGTACTTCTCTCATGATTTCCCTTGACCACTACCCTTATTCCTTCTGTCCCCTCCCAGTGCTCATCAAACATCAGTCCTGCAAGTTAAGAGGTAGGAAAAAGTGCTCGGTTACTGAAGCAGCAAAAAAGCTCTATCCATGCAATAGGGCAAAGTCATTGGCTACATTCTTGACAAAGACAAAGCCACACAATAATGAATGTATGCTCAGTGGCCATGTAGCTGTGTGTGTGTGTGTGTGTGTGTGTGTGTGTGTGTTTGAGAGACAGAGGGTCCTTTCTGCATCTGACAAGACCAGAGAGCTAAAAAGGAATCCAGGGAGTTAAACTACCCCAGCAGTCATAATTCTGTTTCAAATACTCTACCAGTGAAGATTTCTGAATGTGATTGTGGAATTTTCCAATGATTGGGGTTAGAATTGGCACTGTTGATCTCTGTATCCACCTTGATCTCTAATGTCCCAGCATGAGTCCAGCTTTGTGCCTCTGGAATCTGAATAAAGATCTGATTTCCATTTAGAGCTTCCATTGCACTTTGCTCTATATTGGTGACCTTTGGGGGAGAGGGGAATATATGAATTCCATTTATTTATGTATTTATTTATTTATTTGTTCATCTATTTAACCAGCATTTCTGTAATCCTGGAAAAAGGATCATTTTTGTCCTGCAGATACAGACAACAGACAAAGTTTTCACATTTATTGTGTGGAGTGAAACAGAAAATAAGTAATTGCATGGTGCAAAATAGTATATAATGCAGGGTAGTGATGAGAGGTTTTTTATGGAAATGTGATGAAAACTGTGGACATTTTCTGAAGAAGCAGAAGGAGAAAGACAAAAAAGAGAAGGGGAAGAGGGAGAGACAGAAAGACATAATAGGGGTGAGGGAGAGAGAGGAGAGAGAGATCAGATCCAATATTCAGTGTTGCTTATAATTTCTAGGGTGTCTACTTTCAGAATCTCATTCCCAGAGCTCCTGTCCAATAAAAGTTCTCAAACCTGCACAGTGTCTGATTTAGTGGGGCTTATGTGAAATCTGAGAGTATTTTTTAAAGACTGATAATTCTGCTGGGAATTTAGCTTAGTGGTCTAAGCTCTTGCCTGGCAAGTGTGAAGTCATGAGTTCAATCCCCGGTACCACCCAAAACAAAACAAAACTAACCCCAAATAAACAAACAAACAAAAGAAGACTGGTAATTCTATTGTACAAATGGAATTAAGACTCATCCTATCCTCATCATAAGAAGGAAAAGAATATACAAATGAATATTCATTTAAAGAAAGGCAAGCACACACCAGGACACAGATCTGCACTGAGCATCTCAGAATTTGGGTACCAGTGGCCTCTGCTAGAAGGCTGTTCAGTGCAGAGTGTCTCAGCAACCCTGTTTTCTATTTGTTTTAGTCTCTAGCAATCACATTAGAAGATTTCTTTGGATGGGTGGTAATCCTTTGTCTATCTGATTAGCTATAGTGAAACCTTATGTAAGTCCTACTTTATTCTTTGGTGGCCAAAGTCCAGTGTACTACCCAGACCATGTTTATCTGTTTAGGCCAAACTTTTTGTGCAGCAACCCTCTCCTTCTTATTACTATGCCTTCTTTAGATCACAGTTAAGTTATTGTCTTCTCTTGAAAATTCTGAAATAAAGTTCTTAGTGAAGTGTAAGCTCCATGGGAGAAAGGTTGTATTTTTCAGTGTAATCTCATAAATCAAGACTTTGTTCATCTCTGCTTGCCAAAATATATATTTAAAAAGTACTAAGATTATGTGTTAGTGTGTTAATATACATTTTGAACACATGCCACATAATTTCATCCCTCCTTCTCCTTTTCTAAAGGCAGTTTTTTCCACCTTGCAATCAAGGTTATGCATTTCTCTGCTCTCTGTTCTTATTTTGGTGATTCATAGGTAGAAGAATAAATAAATGGGAAAAGACAGGGAATTTGAACAGCAAGGTTTATATAAAGAGGAAAACATTTGATTTCATTCCTTACTGAAACCCCATCAGAATGCCAGTAAATGGATTTTTTAAGGCACAAACCCACATAAATGGGGAAAATTGGAGAGTAGAAAACAGCAATAAAATCAGAAACCCACAAAGCAACTAAATAAGGGGTAATTTACTTAGCATATCCAAGAAAATAGAGAGAGAATTACATCCTAAGCCAGCAGTACAGAGTGTGGGAAATCAACCCAATTTGAACGCCAGAATCCCTATAAGCCTTGAGAATTGGCAGCATTAGGAACTTCTAGAAGTGGAGGTGAGAGTATGGGCATTAACTCTAGGATAACTGGAAGGCCTGTTTATGAAGCAGACACATTTCAAGTCCATGCAGCCAGATGATTATCTCTCCCCCATTCTGACAAAAGATGAGGGAAGGCAACACCAAGCATCTTTGGCCTGGAAGAGACAAGGACTATGGAAGATAATGATGCTAGAGTCCCCTGGCACCATCTCCCCCATCCCTAGGAGTCTGGTGGCCAAATCTTCATTGTTTAGGCAGGATATTAGTAGAATATCCCACAGGAAACACCTAATGACCTTGACACTGGAGTTCCACAAGGAAAAGTCCCAGACACACCAAGATAACATTTACAATCGACAAGTTCACCCCATCCTAGAGCTACAACGTGATTCTTCATCTTCTGAACTTAAAAAAAATATCCCTGTGTAAACTGGAGATAAAAAATCTTCTAATTTATAGGATTAAATGAAATGATCCTTGTAAAGTGCTTAGAATAATGTCTGGCACATAGTAGGACTTATGTAAGGTTTTACTATAGCTAATCAGATAGACAAAGGATTACCACCTATCCAAAGAACTCTTCTAATGTGATTGCTAGAGACTAAAACAAATAGAAAACAGGGTTGCTGAGACACTGCAATTTAGAACAAGAAATATTTCCCTCTCAAATCTCTTTTTATAAATATAGCTATGTAAAATTATTTAGATAGAAATATATTCAAATATATATTTATGTATATATGCAGAAACACATACACAGAGTTCTTAGAAATTGAAAATATGAGAGCAAGTCTGAAGAACTTTGAAGTTAAAATTGAGGAAATCTTCCAGAAAGCAAAACAAAAAATAAAATTTTAAAAATTGGACAAAAACCAGATTAAATTAGTTCAGAAATTCTGACAATGAAGTATAATACTTCAAAAAATGGAGGGAAAAATAAAGGAAAAGAAGTCAAATAAATCATCCAACAAAATTTCCCAAACCTGAGACATTTACTGGACAGGCCATGAGTGTCATAATGGCCCACACAGAGGTACATAATTAGAAATTCTGAAACATAGAATTCAAGTGGATCCTGCCATGTTTTTTTATTAGTACCAGGGATCGAACTCATGACCACATGACTGTAAGGCAGGCACTTTTGCCTGCTGAGCTAAATCCCTAGCCCTGATCCTGCCATTTTCGAAACAAGAGGAAAAGATCAGATGGAAAATGATTAAGTGTCAGGAGGGCGAGAGATTGCTAAACAGCAACACTTGGAGCAAGAAGTCCAGGTTTTCAGAATTTTAGAGAGCAGTTGCTTCCAAGCTGAGCTAAACAACCAATCAAGACAATCTCATAAAATCAAAATTCTGAAAAATCGATTTCCCATATACCATTTTCTGGGAGAATGTACTCCACCAAAATAAGGGAGCAAACATAGAGGAAGACAAATCTGTATGCACCAACTCAAGTGATGGGTGGGCATCAAGGACCAGGAGGATGCTAGGCCTGTGTGAAAGAGCCGGTGTAGGCTGGGAGCCCGTGGGAGAGGTTTCTTCTCAAAGACTGTATCTCTAGGAAAGCTGACACACATGAGCCTCTTAAAAAAAACTGGCAAAGAAGTTGGAGTCGAATTAGGGAAAGCTGGACAATTATACAAATGATTATTTTAGTGAAAACAAAAGACATAGGAAAGTAAAAATCCTCTTCACGTAGTACGTAGATCACTTATAGAAAGCAAGAGTAAACTGGTCTAAATGTAGGGTTATTGAACAGGGAAAGAGAAGTTGGGTTATGAAAGAAAGATGGCTGAGTGTTATCATACATAAGAGAAAGTTACTTAAGGCTGACAGGGAAACAGCAAAAAGCACAACCCAGGAGTATTATCCAGGGACATGAACATAAATACCAAAATAATCAACTGAGAGAATGAAACTAGTTGCTACTGGGAAGGGAGAGATTTGGGGTAGTAAACAATGAGCATCTGGCTTTTTTTAATAATGAAACTAGAAATATTTGGTTTTATAACAAATATAATGTACATGCATAATTTGAATAGAAAGTTTTAAGAAGTATCTTTAAAACATCAAATAGGGTTCTTTTCCTCTTCCTTCAGTTTTATAGGATGGAACAGCTCTCAAAGCACATAGACCAGCACTCTTCTTGCTGTCATTTGTTTGTTTTGTTTGTATGTACTAAAGCCAAAATCCTCTATGTGCCCTTTCAGGCTCCACCCTGGGCAATTGCAAAGGCAGCCTTCATAGATACAGCTGTCCTAGCCAGGTCAGACTTACTGCAGGTCTGCAGAGAGTTAAAATCAGGGATTCAATAGCTGGGCATGGTGGTGGTGCACAGCTGTAATCCCAGCACTCAGAAGGCTGAGGCAGGAGGATCATTGTGAATTTAAAACCAACCTGGGCTACAAAGTGAGCTCAAGGCCAGCCTAAACTGCACAGAGAGACCCTGTCTCAAAAAAAAAAAAAAAAAAAAGAGAAAAAAAGGGATTCAGTCAAATTTTGGAGGTACAAAATTGTTGCTTTTCTTGTAAATTTCTGCGATATTGGCAATGTTGTCCTTCCTCTTTTGTCTTTATTCCCCTCCTATTTAACTTCTGAGGCATCCATGCCTCACTCTGACATAGTTTTGCCCCTGGTACAAGGGAAAGGTATGCATCTTGTGCTCTCCCTTACCTTCTTGGACACTCAATATCTCTGGCCAGAAAGTGAATGAACTGGACTGGAGTATGCCAAAGGCCCTTTGAGACATCTGGAAAGCTATCAGCAAATACAGATCCTCTCTTGAACTTCTATAGCTTTTCTATCCCCTCAGCTACTTAATATATGTTACATGTGCTCCCAAAAGATTAGCTCTGCTTTTCTTTGTTTTGTGTGTGTGTGTGTCTTGATTACTTTTCCCTCATTGCTGAGACAAAATACCTGACACCCAAAATTAGGGGAGGAAAGGTTTATTTCTTACACTTTGGAGGTTTCAGTCCATACTCAGTTGTCTCCAAAGCAAAATGATATGACTGAGGGGCAGCAGTTCATGGTGGCAGGAAACAGCAAGTGCAAATAGCAAAAAGAGAAAGATATGCCTTCTTCTCACTTTACGTTGTATGCTGGCTCCATCCCTGGGTGGGTGTAGTATTCACACCACCAATCCAAGCACTAGACAATGAACCAATCATAAATGCTAGATTTGGCTGTGTCGATGATTGAATGAGGCCGGGGGGGTGGGGCACTGACATAAACCATTACAGAGTGCATTTGATTTAAGCTTGTCTCTTTCAAATAGATAAAATGTTATTGAGGGTAGAGGCCCACCTTTTACCTCTTATGCTCCATCCAACTTACTGTAGTGCTGAACATATGTGCCATGATCAGGGGAAATTTCATAAAAGAATAATGATGTAGGGATTTTCTAAGGCAGGAAAACAGTTGCTACTGACTTGGTTTTGTTTACTTGTATGTTCTTAATACCCAGAGCAGTGCATGGCACAGAATAAATTCTTAGAAAAAAATTTGTGGGATAGTGAATGAATTCACCTAATGTAAAGGCCAGAATATGGTTTGGTGACTAGAAATACCCAAGCATTTTGCAGCACACAGAAGAAGCAGCTGTTTTGCCCCCATTGCCTATCCCTGACCCTGGTGCCCAATAAGGGATCAGACTGAAGAACAGGTAGGACTCCAAAATCCTCCTCTTCCTTCTGGTTAGGATCCCCAAGGCACAGTGAAAATAGTAAAGCTGCTCCAGAGAATGAGTTAAGCTAAAAATTTGAGGTCTTATAAATTTATGCTGATGACAACTGTCTGTCTAGTAACTTTTTCCCTAAAATAATATTGCAGAGGTAAGTATAAGGTGAACAAATAAGAATTTTATAGACAATTGATTATAACACAGAAAAATTGGAAACAACCCAAATAAACATCATAAACATAAAGCACTGGGCACATGAAAATATTTGCTCTATGTTTACTATATATATTGCTTAATCAGGAAAGCTAAATGTTATGTGCCTTTCTTTTGTGATAGGTAGCTATTATGTGAGTGCCATGTAAATTCATGTAAATACATACATACACATATATCTGCATATAGAAACACACTGGAAGATATATATGGAATGATTATGGCTAAAGAAAATTAAAGTTTGATTGTTTTTCTATATTGCAATAGTTAATCTTGATTGTCAACTTGATTAAATTGATAAATGCCATGATGTTTCTGCCTTGCCAAAGCCCTAAAGCTTTACAGCCAGATGACCATGGACTTTGAAACTGTGTACTAAAATAAACCTTTCCTCTTTTAATTTTCAGTGTCAGGGATTTGGTCACAGCAATAAAAAACTGACCAATACATATACTTTCAAAGCTTGTATTGCTTTTGTTAGGGAAAATACATTATGTTCCTTTAGATAACATCAAATTGCTACCCAATTTTATATGGACAAAACATAGGTGGATAGTACCTGACATTTGCTACCAAACATTCTTATACACAGAAAGAATACGTACCCCCACCCCTGTTTTGAGATAAATGGAGATTTAGTATGGGCACACTTAATAGCTGAAGTGTGATTCTGAATGATGTGCCAATTAACTTTAGAGTATAACTTGTCCATTGGGGGATATTGATGTTAAACGTGATGGTGTAGAAAACTGAATGAGAGTTTAAGAAAAATGATGGTTTTTAATGTTGAGGGAGCTGAGTGGGAGGGGTTTAGGCAGGGGAAAAGAAAAGAAAAGCAAACTGAAGACCCAAGCCAAACAGAGCCAGACACATCATTAAACATTTACGGTGTGTGTCCTGCTCCATGGCAGGTGCTCTGAGAGATATTAGAGATGCAAAAGACAGTTTATAGTCTAATTTGAAAGACAAGCCTAGCACTTATAGAGCTATTAAAGACAATGGCTAGACTGGGTTGTTTATAATTAGTGCTAAACAGTGAGATTTAGATGAGTGCTCTGATAATAGTTCAGATTTTTAAATATTTTAAGATGCTTTGGATATATATATATTCAAATATAATTTCATTAAGAATTCAAATAAGCTAAAAATAAGCAAGCATTCAACATTGGAATAAGATTACAAATTTGAGGATCTATATATTTTCCAGTCAGCTCTTTGCATCCACAGATTCTACTAACTTTATTTTGAAAATAGTTGAATCAAGAGCAATAAGGAATAACAGTACAACAATAAAAAAATAATGAAAATAAAAATACTGTATAGCTTTTTGCAAAACATTCACATGGTATTCAGTGTTATATATAATATAGGGATGATTTAAAGTGTATGGAAGGATATGGGTAGATTATATGCAAATACTGCTGTACCATTATGTAAGAAATTGTATCCAGGGGTATCCTGGAACTCATGCTCCTCAATCCCAACTGGATGGGTAACCTCTTGGTAAGGATCTTCAGGAGCTCAGCATCTGGAGAGGAGACATGTGAGTTAGTTACATGTAAGGTCAGTTAGTCTGTAAGACTACTGTAAGACTATCAGCAGATAATGGTACTGAGGCCCCTTTTCTCCAAAGAAAGGCCTGATAGACGGGAAAGATCTATTAGGCCCAAGGCCTCAAGGAGCAGAGGCCGATAATGGATTTACTGGAGAGGCATGGAAGGAACATAGAGTTTTAAGGAGATTGAATGTGACAGCAGTTGATATGTGATAGTAAGGACAGAAGGCTGAAAGCTGCTGTAGAGTCTGGGGCTTTGCACCTGGCAATGGTGCTGAGGTGCAATCATGCTGCTCTAGTGTCCCTCCCTGTCTCCAGATTTCCATCAACCCAATACAACAGCTCACATGTCATTTGCTGGGGAATTAGAGCATATAGAATTAGGCCCCTCCCCCCATGATACCAAAGCAACATTTCTTCATGAGATATCTTAGCAAATACAGAAAGTGTCAAAGGAGAAAATACAATTACCTGTGATTTTCCTTCAGTTATAGTTGCTGGGTTTAGCAAAAAATGAAAAAGTGAAGCTTTTATGATGAAAATACACTAAAACAATATTCAATGCTTACATGTCATTCAAACCCAAGTGAGTGCCCAGTGTACAGTCTGGCAGTCCTGTCCGCAGGAATACTCTGGAAACTGGTTTTTCTTACCCCACATCTCCGAGTCTCTTTTGGCTTTGGTTCTCCTCCCTTACTACATTGGATTCTCTGCCTCCAACCATTTATACACATCCTTACAAAAGTTCTGGGCTTTTCAATGTTATGCTTCTCTCAGAAGAATCTCCACCTTTTCTGAGGTGGTTAGCAGTGTTTCCCACCTCTGAGAGGGGCCTGAGTTTGTCTTGGCCCCCAAGAAAGAGGAATTGGTATGTCTGTAACCACTCTGAAAATGCTGCTGCTGAATGTAATCCAGATGCAAGGCTGGGGCAACAGCAGCACCCTGGACAGAAGATGATGCCCTCATCCCTCAGCCAGATGCCTGGCTCTTCTCTCTCCCAGCAGGCCACAACCAGCCTTCAACATGCGGTCAGGCTGGTTCCCAATTCTGTGACTGTTAACTGACCTTTCTGCACACTACAAGCCACAAGGGAAGAAGGAAGACCTAGGCTGAGCCCACCTTGGACCTGCATGGTCTGTATCCAATCCCTGGTTCTGTTCTCAGGCCTGGGCTGCTGTGGCTCCATCCCTTTGGATCACCCTCCTCATTTCTTTCCTCCCTCCAGGCCCCACAGATGCCCTTTACCTCAGACATCATGGCCACTTTCCCCAGTCTCTATCTTCTGAAACCCAGTGACTGCCATGGTGAACCCACTGTGCCCCTTAAGTATACAGGGCAATCAAGGCTGTGTTGAAGAAGGAGCTGTACAGGGTTAATGGCCTATTCCATTGGTGGGGTGGGCGTAGGGCAGGGGTGGAAATGCGGTACAAAAGAGGAGGAGGAGATACCATCTGGGTTATCTTCTCCTTTCCCTTTTTTCTATGTAAGCCAAACTCTATTTACATTCCTTTTTAAAAAGATGATGTGGGAGACTCCAACTGCTTGTTACATCCCTGCCTATAACCTCTGACTACTTCCTGAATGTTACCACAAAGTTCTGCATCTCCCATATAGTGAACAAGGTGTTGTTTTATTTTGTTTTGCTTTTTGAAATGAATAGATGTACTCTAGGGAAATTTACTTCCAAATACCATTTCCTTTTTCCAGTTTTAGAAAAGACATGCAAACATTGCTGAAAACCCAGTTAATCAATAGGGCTAGAAAATGAAACCTGTCTAGGGTTATTCCTAAAGCATTCCCTGTCAATTCCTCATTCAAGATACTGATGCACACAAGTGGTTTAGTGAACCAGAGCCTTCTTCCCCACTGACTATAATGGGTGCTCACTAAAATAATTACCTGATTTCACAGAAATATGCTATTAACTCTATTCCCGAATTTAATTATGAAGATGCTGGACACTGAAGAAAGTATTCTGAAATGTAATCCTTTAATTGTCCTTAATCTACATCCCCACCTCGTTTGACTACTGAAATGGGAAAGTCAATTATTGTCACTGTTCACTGGACAAATTGAAATGAAAAGCACTTGGAGGCCTCCTAGCAGACATGAACTGGGAGCAGAGAGTTCAAAGTAGCCCTGGGGTGGAATTCATTTCCTCCCAATGCCTTGGAGTTTAGCGCTATCACTGCCAACAACAAAACTAAAATAAGCAAAAACCAAAATATGCTTGGAACAAATAATTTCCTTCTATGACTTTTTTGGTTGTTTAAAAAAACATTAAAATTACACACCTCTCTGCTTAAAAAAATTCCCAAATTATGCAATCCTAGATGAAGTGAGAAGTAACTGTCATTCTTCAGCTGAAAATAAAAAACCAAAAGATCCACTTTCCATCATTTGCAGGTGTCATTAGCCCCAGGTTTTCAAGACACAGTGGGCTGATACCCAGACTTACCAACTGGAAAGCAAGAACTGGGCCATGGAGCCTCCTCAAGGATGCTGACCATGTTCCTGACATTCCTTCATTGCTTTTTTGCTGCTTCCAAGTACAAATAAGTACCAGGGTATTTGGGAATAGGGGGAAGAGGCGACAGTGAGGAGAGCTGAGCTGCTCCTCAAGGCCAAGGCAAAGAAGGCCCTTAGTGAAGAGAGCACAGCAAAGCACCAGATGGCTGGGGCCACGTCCTCCCTCTCCAACTACGTCCTATGGGACCCTCAGTAGTAGAAGAGCCCAGGAGCCAGTCACCACATGCTTGTCCTTCCTCTGATCCCCTACCCCCTAACTGGGAACTCAGCATGGGTCATTTAACTTTGGGGACTTAAGTTGTGCTGTGTCAGGTAGAAAAGACAAATATTTTATATTCTTGAAGGCAGAGGTATTATGAAAAGAATGCATGCAGAGTGCCCAGCATTCTGATGACCCTGTAGGGCAAAAGAGAGAACAAGGATCAGAGTACAGAATTCAATAAGCATTCAAAATCTGTTCTTAGAGGTGTTTTCTGAGAGTGATCCTTTCTGTAAAGTGCTCACTGCTCCCAAGAGTGATAGGATAGAACCCAGGCATCCCAGACTCTTCACAACTCTGCTCTCCATGGCCAGTTAGATGGATCCTCTGCTCAACACTGAGGCTATCTATGAGCTTCCTGGAGCTTTCCTTGCCAGATGTGCCATTTCATCCCTCCTCCTGGACATGGGGTCAAGTCAGTCAAAGTGATAGCAGAGCACTAATCTCTGGGTGCTGCCAGCAGGTGGGGGCTGGTGGCTGCACGGTTTGGACAAGACCTACATTTCCAGTCCGCAGCAAGTACCAGTATCAAGCCCTCCACATTTGCAACCAGTCTGTTCTCCTCTTTGTGGTACCTGTCCAGACCCTAAAGACCCTAGGGTTTGAAGCGAACACCATCTTACCCCACACCAGGTACACGGAGCAAACTTGATACCCGTAAGAGCTGCAGTAACCACAAGCATTTCCCTAGGGCCACACCCAGCTTGTCTCTCTGGTATCAGGCTACAATTCAAAAGATTGATGTTCTTGATAATGATAATGATATACAGAGCTAATCTCAAGACACTCCAGACCTAGAGGAAAACTTCTGTTGGGACAACTTGTTCCCAGCCTCCCCTCCCCCTCTTCCCTCCTTCCTCCATTGTCCCATTGTCCAGCAGACACTACGATTAATTCCCAAAATGGTCTTCCATCATGAAGCTGGACTGAGGCTTCCTTTCCTTAGTGCTTCCTCTTCATCATGTTCCTCCATAACTGGAGCTAAAATCTGTCACTTAGAAGCTATCACAGACCAGCTAAGGTGTTGGTCCTTTGAAGCATCTTTTTGTTCAGGTTGCTTTTTTTGTTTTTTTGTTTTACCCCTGGGATCTTCCTTGATACTTTCTCTTACTTCTCTAATCCCTACATGTAATTGAAGGTTACTTAGGTATCATTTGAGTGACTCCAAAGATCACTCCTCTTTCTATTGTTGGAAGGCAGCAGCTTGAGGAGAGAGAGAAACAGAGAGAGAGAGACTCACACTTGAGTGGGCATCACACCTGTCTGGTGGCTTGCTAAGACTCATGTTCCTGCATTCATTCTTGGAGGCATTGGTTGTACAGGACTGGGGTGAGGCTGAGGGTTTTCTCTCTAACAAGTACTGTTGTCCTGCTGTTGCTGGTGGTCCAGGAAACACACTTTGAGAACCACCAATCTCTTCTTGCCTTTCGTCCTTTTTTCCTTCCTCTCCTTCTCTTCTTTTTCCTGTCTTACTCACCCTGTTTTCCTTCTCTCCCTGCTCTGTGTCTGTGTCTCTGGGCTCCTCCACACACACGTGCATCCTCAGTGATGAGCTGGCATTGGATCTGTAGAGCACGCTCAGAGCCATCTGGAGATGCTGGGACACCCTGACTGACATATGCTGAAATACAGGCGGCAGAGAGAGTCTGGGCAGGGATACCAGTTTGTTAATTTAATTGAGTCGCAAACAAGCAGGAAGCCAACAGGGTCTGTATGAAACAGATTAGGTGTTCTCCAAATCAGCCACTGGGCTGCACCTGAGCTGAGGCAACATCTACCTGTTACCTGCAGGGGGAGGCGGGCCTGTCCCCCTCAGTGCTGCCTCCAGGCTGTGCAGTGATGGCAGAAAGATGCCCTGTAGGGTTCATCCGGTGAGAGGATGATGCATCAGTTTCCCTATCCTCCACCTCCCAGAGCCTCCTGGCTGGGCTGATGAGCCACTCCCTTATCCAGAACCCTTCCCTTAGGAGGATCAGTACCACTCTGCCTTGGTTCCTTCCTGCTCAGGAGCAAACTAGAGCTGTGACTAATGGACTGATTATCTTGGAATAAAAAGCCTGGGCCTTGACAATTATGTTTGCTCCTAACTGAGGGGTTTCATTTCAACAGGGAAAATAGGTCACCTTACCACTCAGTACCTGATGGTAGTACTAATTTAATAAGAAATTTGTATTTTGAAGCTCCTTAAAGGATCAGACTGGGACTAGGGTTCAGCAGAGACTACAGTCCTTACTGAGTTCCTTCCTGGATGATGCTATATCTTTTATTACAGAGCCTACTCGCTTATCCTTGTCTCAGGCTCTGCTTCTAGAGAGTCCAATCAAAGAATCCATTCCCTTCCCCTATGCCTACTCCCTGGTGAAGTGAGCATAGTACAAGTGGAAAGATGATTCTTCAGGATTTCTAATGGTTCTGAGGATAAAGAAACTTCAAGGACAATAATAATCATCATAGCTAATTGTTGGTTCTGAAGGAATCTTTTTGTTTTAGTATGAAGCCTCCTAACTCTGTCTAGTTGTCAAAAAATTTGTGTTGTTGCTGCTCATAAAGCCCAAGAGTTTGGGGCTGGGAAAAATTCATCTTTCTCTACCTGAGTGCTAAGCACTCACAATGTAATCAGCTCTGCTACGAGTGCTGTGAGTGAAGACAGTGGTTTAACTTGCTCCCGGGCCTCTGTGTAGCTGTGCTGGTAAGACAGTTTTACAGAGCTCCATAGAGCAGAGTGCTGGGTCTGCTGAGGTGGTGAGGAGGTTCAGGTAGGGAGGGTAGGCTGGAGGCCAGTCAGGTTTCCAAGAGGAGGGGCTGCAACTGGGCTCTGAAGGACCCAGAGCTACAGGAAGTGGAAACAAGGTGGCAAGATGGCCATGGCACCACGGTCTAGGTAGGGAGGGCTGGATGTGCTTGGGAGATAGGGTGGAGTGGTTTTCTGAAGGGACGTTTGTGTAAGGAAGGAAGAGTTGGGACCTGGAAGCAGTGGTTCACCTCTGAGAACTTGGTGGTGCATTCTCTGGACAGAACAATTAGGATAGGTTGTTGTAACTAGTCCTTTTAGGGAACAAAAGAGGTTGGTCCAAATCTCTTCTGAAAGCTGAGGAAGTCACCATTTTCCCTGAATTATGCAATTCTGGTGGGGGAGGGACTCTGGTCTGTCACACAGGCAGTGGGGCCTGGGCAGGCAAGGTCTCATCCTGTGAGGTATTCCTCCTTTCCTTTCTGGGCCACTCACCACAGGAAAGAATCATCAACAGGAAGTGTTTTTCTCTTTTCTCCTCCCAGTGGATACCCCCTAGTCATTCATTTCCTCACACTAGAGTCAATTCTGACTTCATCTCTCCCCTCTTCCAACACGTTTCCAGATCACATTTCCTGAAGCACTACTTCCAGGTTGTCACACTCCATTTGGAGGATGTCAGTGTCTTCACACTGCCCTTGGGATGAGGCTGCCCTCCTCCGATCAGTTTTAAGGCTCTCCACCTCCCACTACCCTCCCATTCTCCAATTCAGTTCTTCCCAAGGGCCCTGGTGCCAGAGAAGCCTGTGGAAACACTTCTTAGAAGCTTGCTTTGAATCTTTGTTTCACTTTTCTCTCAGTCAGAATACCTTGATTTTTTTTCTGGGCCTAATTCTACCTCGGTTGTCTACAAAGATGACTGCCAGTAGATGTGACCATTCCTGAAGGCTCATGCTTCTCTTCTTATCTATAGCTGCAGTGAATTTTGCCCTCTCTTAGGATCCTGGGCTGGCCTTGTGATTTTCTGTGACCAATAAAGCATGGTAGGAGAAATCCTGTGACAAACCAGACTTAGACCTTAAGGGACATGAAACTTCTGCTTTCACATTGTTAGAGATCTAAGAAATCATATAAAGAAGTCCAGTTACACAGCTGGGGAGGAAGAGGAGGAGGAAGAGAGAGAGAGAGAGAGAGAGAGAGAGAGAGAGAGAGAGATTGAGAAGTGGAGAGAAAAGAAGAAGGGATCTGGAGGCTGAGGAATTATAGAGCAATTCAGCTGGGAGTGACTTGGATCCTCCAACCCCAGTCAAGTTGCCCAAACTGACACCATGGCGAGCAGAGAGAAGTCTTCCCTCCAAGCCATGTCCACATTGCAGAATCAGGATTCTGATTCCACTATCCTCCTTTAGTAGTTGTTTTACTCACTACATATTGAAGTGCTTTATTATTCAGAAATAGATAACCTAAGCATCTTTGTCTCAAAACTTCTGTCGGACTTGCTGGGAACTATCCTGGATTCAGCACTGCAAGCTGTGTGCTGCAGGACATCTCTCATTTCTACTAAAGTGGGATGGGTGCCTACCCTGACTGGGTGCTTTGAGAAACTGTCCAAACAGGAGACCCAGAGGGATGTTTGCAGCCAGCCACCACTTTGGTCTGAATCCTGGTTCTGCCACTTAATAAGAACAGTTTCATTAAGTGAGCATTCATTAGGCCCAGGCTATGCTAAGTTCTTTACTAGCTCATGGGGTAGGTACAATGATTATCTTCATCTTTTTGATGAAGAGAAGAAGGCATGGGGAGTTAAGTGACTTGCCAAGGTCCATAACTAGAAAGTGGTGAGGCTCTATCATCCACCTGGCCTGTGTGAGTTCAGAGTCCAGATTCCTAACAAGTGATTAGTAACTAGTTTTGTGAGCAAGTCTTCTAAGCTCTCTCTGTTTCCCTGTCCTTGGCTGTGAAATGCAGATTAAACAATGAAACTGATTGGGAGTGGTGATCTAAGAAGGGTAAATGAGGTAGCTCACGTATTGATTGAGCAACCACTCATAAAATGCTGGTTCCCTTTTCCCTGGTGTGATGTAGAAATAACCCCCAGGCCCCTCCCAACAAACACTGTTGAAATCCTGAAACTTCAGACCATAACTTAAAAAATAGTGGCAGTCAAACACACAAACACTTGCATAGATACTAATGCATGGAAAACTTTGCATATATATATATATATATATATATATATATATATTTTTTTTTTTTTTTTTTGGTGCCAGGGTTTGAACTCACAACATTTGCCAAGCAGGCACTTATGCTGCTGAGCTAAACCCCTGGCCCTGTACATATATATATTAAAGACATTAATAGACAGTCACAGTGATAATTAAATAATGTTGACTCTCAGTTAAGCTCAACAGAAATTCCACCAGACAATTCTGAGAGTAAGGACTTCAAAATCTGAAAACAGTAGAGTCCCATCAGAATTTTCTCTAAGACAGGTGTTGCGCTAGATGGTTGTATGAACCATTGTTCAAAGAAATAGAACAAAAAGGATGTGTGTATATGGACAGAAATGTATTGCAGGGAGTGGGCTCCTTTCATTATGGAGATTGGCAAGTTTAAAATCTTTGGCCAGCAAGCTAGAAACCCAGAAAAGCTCATAGATCAACCTACTGTAGAACTAGGAAGAGCCAAGATTACAGGTGAAGCTCAATGGCCATCTTCTGGAGAATTCCCTTCCTTCAGCTAATTGGATGAGGCACACGCACATCAGTAGGGCAATATACTTCACTGGAGGGTCACTGATTGAAATGATAACCTTATCCAAAACACTCATACAAAAACACATGAGTTAATGTTTAACAAACATTTGGGCACCCTGTGGCCCAACCAAGTTGACATAAAAATTAATCATCAAGCTGGACATCCAACACTTCCTGATTTACTCTTCCTACAGACTTAGTAGTTGGTTATTCTGACTCACATTTTAAACAAAGCATTTAAATACCTTGCCAAAGGTTGATTGCAGAGCTAGTACAGAGGTAGGGGCTACACTGAAGCCTTCATGACACCAAATATTAATGAGCATGCTTCTTCCTCCAATTCCTCCTTCAATTTTAATTTTGTATGAAAACCAACTCATGAACAATGAAAATGTTTATGGGCATGTATTTTTATCATGATGGAGATAACTTGACTGAATCTCATGGGATAAATGCATTTTAAAATATAATTACCCAAACTTGTTGATAGGAAATTGCTTCATCTTCTTAATCACTAAAATGTTGTGTCTGGGCATAGGTGGGAAGAAGCAGCGGTCTAATATTTCACCCTGTTGGCGACGTGTTGTACACTCCTGCACTCTGGTAGCTACCAGAAAGGTGACTGAGGACAAGCAAGCTGAACTTTATGTGAAAGAGATGCAGCAAGTGGATATGCTAAAAGTAGCTTCAAGGGACCATCCTAGGCTTTAGTGGCTGATAGCTCTGGGTTTTTATCTTGTCTAATCTCTTTTCAAAACTTCAGGCATGCCTTTCCCTTGTGGTAGAGTATTATTAGCCCAGCACTTAGCTTTATCAAACTTGACCTGATGCTCTTTGGAGGTTACAAATGTAGTCGACTAAGATATCAAAAAGAAGGGGGAAGGGAGTAAAGGAGGAGATGGAGAGTGAACAAGGAAGGAAGAGAGGAGAGAACAAAGCATGAAGAAGACATTTTCTGAGGAAAGTAGAAAAGAAAGCTGAGAGAAATTGATTACAGATGTCTGGTTACTTGAGAAAAGGGCTGTGAATGGGGTTAACAGGTCCACAGAGTGGCAAAGCCGTGGACAGAGCTGAGTAGGAAGACTGACAGACAAGGTGTGCATAGGCCCCCTGCAGAAGGATGACAGCATGGCAGAGATGGGGGTGGGTGGGCAGGAACTTAGGAGAGTTGGGTAGGTGTGCTTGGTACAGGAGTGCGGATGGTCCTGAGGTATTGCCAAAGCAATGAGCAGCCATCCCGATATATATGGGATTCTTTCTCTTCTTTACAAGTTCTATGTCAGACAAAAGAGCATGGGCTTTAGATGGAATCAAAAACCAGTTTAAAATTCAACTTGAAATAATATCACTATAATGCTGTATCAATGCTAATGTCAATTTATATTTGTGTGACATACAATCATGTGCCACATGATGATGTTTTAGTCAATAATAGAGGGTTCATGCGACAGTTATCCTATAAGATTAGAATGCAACTAAAAATCCCTCTCATCTAGGGACATATAACATCATAGCATGAGTTGTCATCAACTGTGTGTGATGATGCTGGTGTGAACAAACCCGCCCTGCTGCCAAGTGTATAAATCTATGTAGCATGCAATTACATCCAGTTCACAGTACTTGATGCTATGGCTTATGTATTTAGTATATTATACTTTTTGTTGTTATTTTAGAGTGTGATCCCTCTCATAAAAAACAGAGCTTAGTGTAAACAGTACATCGCGTAAGGCCTGCAGCAGCCTCGTAACGTGAGGTTTATTGTGCCTCTTGCTTGTGTAGAGTCCGCAAGGGGTGACTGACGGATCCCATGCAGATTTGTGAAGTGCACTTTAAGATGTTTTCCAGTGATGGAATCACTTACCAATGCGTTTTCTCAGAACATGTCCCATCATTTAGGTACATCTGACCATATTTATGGAATATTGTATTAAGTGATATTGGTCCTTTTCTCTAAGGTCACAGGGGAATTATGATAATAAATATGAAGTTCCATGTATGGAGCTGGCTTCTTTCCTTCTTGTCTCATTTTGAGTGTGGCTCTGCCACTTTTTCACATCTGTCCACTTCTCCTCTGCAGTGATACGGACACACTTTAAAGGCAGGTGATGATCACAGTAGAGAAAGCAAAAGAGAATGGGCTGAGTCAAAATGCGGGTGAAATCTGTACTGCCACTCACTGACCATGACCTTGTGAGTGTTGTTTAGTTATCACCTCTTTTTTTTCCTCTCTCACATGTACAGTACCTACCTTAGAGGGATGTTGTGAGGGCTAGGGGAAAGAAAGAATGCTCAATTCCTGTACTAGTAGGGCCTAAATAAGTGTCTCCTGAGCCCAGCCCAGAGAAAAGTATTGAGTAAGCGCTCAATATATACTCAGGTAGCTGCATGCTATGAACCCTATTCTCAGGGTGAGTTGGATTTCTGGTGGTGCTAGTAAAAATCCATGCATTGTATACACCTACAAGCTAAATGTGGAAGTGAGGGAACTCTGAGTCAAAGCACAAGGCAAAGCACATTCCTCATCTGACCCAGGGAAGGCAGGCACACGCTCCTGAGCGGTCAGTGGAGGAACTCTCATCCCCAGCAGACAGCAGGCATTGGATCTGTCCCCACAAGCCCTCTATTACACAGATCCATTTGTCAGAGTACAACTTTGCTTCCTTTATTCCCTCCTCCCTTCACTTTGAAATGCCAAGATCTGGTGGAAAATTAAAACCCAAGTGTCAGATTCCCCAGAGATGAAAGAGCCTCTAGGGCAGATGTTTCACACTATAGTGTTTCACACTCGCTGGGCACTAGCACCAACAGCTCCCAGCTGAAATCCTCTGATCCAGGCATGAGAGCCATTATCACGCCTGTCGGGATAGCTGTACAGAGGCCACAGGCCCCTGAAGGGCTCCAGGGTGAGCTTCTCCTTTCTGCTTATGGCCTCTGCACATGTGGAAATCTGGTGGTGGCCACTGAGTCAGTCCTGATTGCGGCAGGACTTTCTTCTCCCTGACAAAGGGCCCATGGCTATCTTCAGCCTCAGCCTCTATTCCTCTGCCTATCCAGACCCTGACTCCATGCACTACCTTGAGTGGGAGGGCAATCCAAATGCTTCCTAGTCCTCTCCTCACTGCCCATGCAGCCTCCGGACCACTCCAACCCCAGCTCATCAGCTGCTCCTCTGACCTCCAGGTATCCTTGGAGGCATCCCAGGCTCTGGTTGTATGGTTATATGGTTATATTTTCATGTATTTCTTGAGTGTCTTTACAAAAGATTCTTGTCTCTTGAGTTAGCGAGTGAGTTCCCTTAGTATTTTCCTCCTTTCCCATTTCTGCCTGATACATGTGCCTGCTAACCTAGTGCCAGCCACTGGAACTCAGTGATGTGCTATACCTACTCCTACATAGGTACAATCTACTCATCACCCATAGGACTGTCTTGAAAAAATAACACTGTTGATCTCAAGTCTCCTCCCTTGTATCTCTCTGCAAAGCTTTCAATGGCTTTGCGCTGCCCTCAGTGGAGCTCACCATCCTCTATGATCTTGTGATAATCAAACAAAGAGAACCACACTTATTGGCTAGTACCAGTCTTCCTTGTAACACATCTGACTCAGTTTCTACTCTATGTCCAATGAATACCATTTTGCTTGATACATTTATAAATTTGTGTTGAATGACTAGCCCTATGTAGCTTCAAAGTCACTGTCAAACAGGGGTTGAATTTCCTAAGTTTAATTTTTTGGCAGTAGGTGCCTGGCAAGAAGATTCATGTGGATATGACTAATTAAGGAGGTGTTCCTAGGGGAAACCAGTAAGCACAGTGGGGGACACCCGGGGTGAGAGAATAAAAAATATATTTGGTCTTTGCTTAGGTTCTTGGCACAGAGATTTCTAAAATCCTTGAAATTTCCCAAATGACAAGAGCATTTTTTGTTATTCATAACAAGCCCCTTTCAATCATACCTGAGTTTATGCTAATGGAGTAATTCTTGGCAGGGTCTCTAGAGGGTTTTAGGATGGGGCTGGTCACCAGAGGAACCAAGCACATGATTAGAGCGTCTGTGCTGGAGTGTGGAAGCAATTTTCTTTTTAAAAACAAATTATAGCAGCTAATCTTTAAAATAATGTCTCTCTTCTCCACTTCTGTGCTGACCTTTTTTTTTTTTTCTTTTTCAGCCATGGAGAGCAGGACCAAAGGCCTGAAATTCACAAGTTCTAGTCTCTTACTCTGTAGACTGACTGTCAGCAGCCCTCTCTTCTGAGGAAAATGGAGACTGTGTGACATTGGTTTTTTGTAACCTGTAGTCTCTGCTCTGTGCCCAAAATGCAGAGCAGGGACCTCTCTGAGAGTGAAATTTGATGGGGTGATGCCCTCTTTGGTTGGAAGAGTGCAGTGTGGGGTGTGGGAAGTCTACCTCAGTTGTCAATGGCTGCTGAGCGAGCCATTCACAGTCACAGGGCTCAGTTCCAGTTGCTGACTGCTCTCAGTTTTCTGTGTGTGACAAGTCATTAAAGCCAGCTCTGTCCCTACTCCCTGCCACCTCGTTTTAATATTAATTGCAGCCAAAGCAAATTAGAAGAACAAATCTGCTGTTCCTGAAACATGCTGTACATGACACAGCCAAATACGATTTTATTTTTATGCAAGTTATTTATGTGATTGCTCTCTTCTTTTGGTGATGATAGATGACTGCATTTGAAACAAGAGGTGATGGGTTCCTTACTGTCAGCAACCAGGAGGTGACAGCTGAGAGACTATGAGTCTCCGAGATAATCCAATCATACCATGAGTTTTGGAGAGAAGAAATAGGAAGAAAATGTGCATGTCTTGCTTGTCATGGGGCTAGATTGTTTTGGGGTTGGGCCCTATCTGGAACACTGGCCAAATGCATATCCTGGTGTCCTATCTATCCTTTGGCATGTCAGATCAAGACCACAATTTTCTGTCCCAGTGTTGCATCTCCTTCCAGGGCCACTGCCTCAGGCAACTGATTGCTGTCAAAACAGACCTTTTGGCCTTACCACCTCCTAGGAACATGTGGAAAGGATGTGTGTTAGGAGCTTGAGCTCCCAAGGTTACCTTGGGAGGCCTTGGAGGAAAATGTGTGCTACTTCTTGGTGGCAGGCAGTACTGTGTTGGTTTTCCAATATTTTTAAAAGAAATAGCAAATGAATGTGAAAGGATTGGGGAATTATTAAACTTTTGATATTTGATAATGCTTCTATCAATGTAGAAAATATGAACATTGGTAGATTTCTTCTGCATTATTTTAATTTGGATGTATCTGTGGGCGTGGGCTGTGGCCCATAATCTTTCCAAGATTAAGGCTTTAATGGTTTTAAATATCTTCTATCTACGGAAAGGTAGAAAGGAAAAGGGATGGCACATTAGGGATTTGTGCAAGAGTTTTACTCCCTGGGAGGCAGGGAGTTCTTTACATAGCAAAGCCAGATCTAGAGAGAAAGAGCCAGATGGTGACCCACCTCTCTGTGGGTCTGAATGGTCTTTCCTGAGGCCAAGGATATCCTCCCCAGGGCACACCTGAGTGAGTGTCAGCATCACCAGCAAGGGCTGGGCCACCCATAGGGCAGGCACTCTGCCTGAGTCACTAGATTCAGTATGTGACTCTGAGCATATATCTCTGACAAGTTCCAGGGGTGCTGCAGCTGGAAGCACAGGAATCATGCTTTCAGAACCAGTGACCTAGAACATAATGTGCCACAGCTGAGAAGCAGTTCTGGCGGTAAGCAGGGATTGGTAGCCCTTCAGTTACTAGCTTAACTGTGGCTGCCACACCAGGAAGTTATAAAGGTCTCAAAAATCAAAGCAGTCAAGTGCCATTCAATGTTTGACAACTGGGTCTTGGAAGTGAGAGTAAAAACTCTCCTTATGGTCAGTTACAAGTTACCAGTAGTATATCACTGAACATCTGGACATCAGGCAAAGACTTTGTGGTAGTAGCTATTTCAGCATACCAGGGAGGGAAGTTTACTGGTGGGGAACAGTTGAAGTTTGAGGTGTCAGCTAGAAGAACAAATAGGTCCACTTACAACCATGCAGAATTCTAGAGGTTCCCTGCTAGAAGAAAGAGCAGAAAAAAAACTTGGGGATGGACTGATCAGAAGGAAACAATTGGTTTATTCTTCTAAAGGAAAGGGTTCTTACATCTCACTGGTCTGCCCTTTCCTTGCCTGCATACCTGGGAAACAAAAAAACAATTACTTGTATTTTTAAAATATATTCTTTGTATTTAATTTATATTTATATCTAAGTGTTTTCCTTGCTTAACAAAGAAAAGTTAAATTGTAAAGAAGACCCCCCAAAAAAGGACAGGAAGCACTATATATTAGTCTACCGTGGGGAAAGAAACACTACTAACATTTCAGTGTATAATCTGTATTTTTAAAAAATACTACATACATTTACAAATATTAAATTCAAGTTTTATGGGATTGTCCTACATGCACAGTTTTGAAACCCAATTTTTGCCCATAATAAACTGTCATGTACATTTTCTCATGTCATTAAGTGTTCTATAACATGATTTTTAATGAGTGAAGAGTATTCTCTTATATAGATACTTCATTCATTTATCGAATCGCTTGTTCTTGGAAATCTTTTTTTTCACCAAACATTTTTAAATTAAAATGGGCTTCTCTGAACCACCTTGTATTTAATGTTGCCATGCTATAAATATTTTGGGGAATTGAATTTCCTAATAGGAAATGTGGGCTCAAACAAAAGTGTGCATGTTTTTAAACTTTTGATTCATAGTATCAAATTGCTTTCCAGAAAGTCCATAGCCATTAGACTCCTATTAGCACCATTTACAAACTCCCATTTCGTTCAACACTAGGTTTTACAAGTTCTTTTCAAATTCAAATGTATTAGTTTGATTTTTTTATTTTTGTTTTTGCACTACAGCAAAAGAATCATGTCCCCAGAGAGACTGTCTGGCCTTTCTGAGCAGGACAAACAATCAATGAACATACCACTCCTTTAAACTTCAAAGTTCCACTGAATATTTCAATATTTGGCTTCCAAGGAGATGATAAAAATTGCAGCTGTTCCACTTAGCTATGCTTCCTAGATGAAAGCATCTTGATTCAAATAGGAAGACTGAGGGGCTGGGGTTTCCAGTCTCACTCAGGAAGGCAAGGACCAAGCAGGGATGCTGGGCTGAGCCACCTCTCACAATAGAACAGTGACATTTTGTGATATTAATTCCTGAAAGAGACAAAGAATGGACAATAGCAGGAGGTGGGACGGGAAAGAGGACAAGCTATTAACAAGCGAATTAAGACCAGACAAAAGAGATGAATCAGAAATGATCTAATAACCAGCCCTGGATTAAGTACATCTGGCTCTCCAGGGATTTCGCAGTTGTTTGCCTCAAATTGCTAATCTTTGCTGAGAGGTTGGTTCCCTTCAAACTGTCTGGAAGAAATGACTAAATGGATGGCTTAGCTGAAAGCTTGCTCCTGTAATGTTTTATGCATGGGTGCGTGCATACATGCTCATGCCTCATTGATTCAAGATTTAAAGTGTGGTTGTTAGAATTACAGAATGTGAGAGCGATAAGGGACCTCAACAGCAGTTAGAGCACCTGTCAGTTTACAGATAGGGAAACTGAGGCTTAGAAAGGGAATATATGATTTCTCCTAAACTGAACCATCAACATGTTGGCAAAGATGAGGTTAGAATCCAGGTCTTCAACTTTTAGTCTAATACCATTCCTGCTCCTCGTTGCAACTTATTTGCTCTAGCATTTTCTAAGCTTATTTAGTATAAAGTGACAGAATTAGTATTGGGAAAAAGAGTAAAGTTTTTGGATAATTTCTCTAATTGTCTTCCTTAGGCAAGATATTACATGAGAAGTACATATCTATAGGAGTGTCAGACAGATAACTCAGTCGATATGACTTGGATGAATCACAGAGCTTCATTTCCTTATTTGTAGCATGGGTCAATAACAGTACATGACTCTTGGGCTACAGTGAGATATCAAACAGCTTAGCCCATAATACTCAAAAGGTACGGTATTATCAGTTTTCTTCCTCCTGCTCTTTTCCTCTTTCTTCTCCCTGCCATCATCATCATTACCATCATCAGTATTATATGAGAGAATTCCAATTGCTTCTTGGTTTAAGTCATGGCATAAGTCACCTCTCAAGGAAAATTCTTTGCAAGCAAATACCTACAGTTACAAGGGTACTAATGCCCTAGAAAGAATTAAGGTCTTTCATGATTGAACCAGTCTGTCTTCCAGCCCTTGCTAATTAATTAGCTGGTGGCTAGGGAAGAGAAGGTAAATTTGCAGCTGAGTCAAAATGTGCAACCGAGGGCAAAGCAGAAACTGGTGAGCTATCCATTCCCTTAGACCTAGAGTCATAGAGAAGGCTGACCAAAAGTTGTTCATACAGGTTACTAATCTATATCCATGAAAACATGCATACATATTTATAAACACATGCAGAACCACCACGATTGAAGTTTCCAACAGTTCTGAATTAAACATATGGGATTTTGAAGCTTTTGTTTGGTTCAGGTTCTTAGCTTTAGCTAACAACAACAGTAACAACAATAAAACACTGACTGCATACTTCTTGTATGCTAGCTTCTGTATGAAATGCTTGTATCTGTTACCTCACTGAACACTTACAGAAACTTTACCAGGTGGCACATTTTATAGATGAGAAAACTGAAGTCCCAAGGGGTGACTTGTGCAAAACTACACAGTTGGCAATGGCAGAATTGAGATCAAGGTAAGTCCGACTTTACAACTCTATCTTTTTTCTTTCTCTTTCTCTCTCTCCTTTGTTTTACTGGTACTGGGGCAGAACTGTATGTTTTAGAAGTAGTGACTACAGTTCATTATATTTCCTGGCCTTCCTCACATTGACAGCTGAGAATTTTAAGCAGCTCTTTGATATTACCATTAACATACTTCATACCAATAGCAAAGTCATTATTGCTTGCTGATTTATCTGTTGATTAGGTGTTGATTTGTGTGTTGACTGTCAACAAAAGCTCCTGCTCTTAGTGCTTGGAGCAAAGCAGGAGCTTAGTTAATACAACTGTAGTAAAAAGTGAATATTTTCCATGGTTTTCTCCCAAATGATGGGCATTTCAGGTTTTTCAACAACATGGAGTTTCCAGAAAGGAATCCTGTTTCTACTGCTCACTCTGTCCAGGAGACGCATGAACTGAGGCTGCCTAGGGCAAGGCCACAGATGTGGGCCATGCTGGCCCCCCAGGCCTCTCCTGCTCTGTCTCTCTGTCTGGGCACTGAGTAAGACCCTCACTCTCCCAAGACCAGCCCCTCCTTAGACAGACTGCCCCTGCCATTCTCCTCTCCCAGAATTCCATTCTCTATCTTGGTTTGAGCTACTCCCAATTCCACTTTTTCTTTAAGATAAATCTTTCCCCAAAGCCTTCCCTGTCCTTCCACCCTCTCCTGCAGATATGGATCTCTCTGAGTGTCTAATACAACTTCTTATTGGGATGGCAGCAGCAGCAGGGGAGAAGGACTGGGAGGGGCCTCAGACCCCACCCAGGTGGCAGACCTGAATATAAACTCTGTGGTGAGCTTCTGCTGGGAGCCACCTCTGGGAGCTACATGGAGAAAGGGTCAGGTAGGGGTCAGCTCTAAAAGACCCCTACCGTTACAATGGGCGAAGTCAGATTTGTGTAGTTCTCTCCCATGGGAGTCTAGAGGTAAATGGCCCCGATTGGCAGGGCAGCTCTGTTCCACAAGGATATGCAGGTTCTTTTTGCTTTGTGTCATCCCCAAAGGCAGGGATTCATAGCCTAGATGCATAGGGGTTTGTGAAACTGGAAAGTAAAAAAAAAATGACATCTGGATTTTCACAAACTTCGCCATGAAATATCATTTCTTCCAATTATCCATGTGGCAAAAAGCCAGTATAATAATGGCAGGATAAAGGAGTTGTCAAAAGAAATCACAAAGATTTTCATATCATGTTACAGTTATTAGCTATCTTAAAGTATCATTTAATGTTCCTTGAAATTTCTACATTCCAATCCTCGGTCCTACTGACAGAAATTATTATTAATGAAGAAGTACTCTTTTCCTACGTCATAAATGTGTTTTGTGTCTTTCAGTTATTTTGATATCTATATTTCCATACAATTGGCTCCTCACTACTTTTGTAATCTCAAGAATTTTATATTATGCATTTAAAAAATTACCCTGGCAAAATGCATAGGCTACGCAGACTTCCAAGGGAGGCACAAAATGATGAGAGCCTCACCCCAGAGGTTGTGCTCCAGGCCCTCAGACAGCCCAGGTGCTGTGCATGTGCGATCCTGCATGTGGAAGACAGAGGGAGAATGGAAAAAAGCGTTGTTTCCCTCCCGAGAGGGTGGAAAAGTTGCCCATATCACTCCACTTTCTATTTCTGGGACCTTGGTCATTCATATTCTACACAAAAAGCACTGCAAAGAAAGTGAGGTCAAGCAAGTCTCTGGCATGGAGGTCATTTTACCACAACTCTTATGTGGAAAGCAGGAGGGAAGAATTTTGAAGCATAACCCAGACTTGGGGTAGAAGGTAGGAATGGAATAGTTGTTTTTCATTTTTTGAGCCAGTTACATCCTGTTTCAAATGAAATCATATAAAACAGGTAAAATCAACGTGTCTTGATTAAGGGCCCTGCCAACTGACCTGCCTGACCCTTCCCCTGAGGCGTGTCCCAGAAGCCATCCCCAGCTCAGCTTACTGTCTCCATCTACCATCTAGGTGGGCGGTGTCCGAGGCCCCTTCCAGCACTGCTTCTGTGATGCTGCTGCTGTTCCGGGGAGAAGCTGTATTAGGCACCCAGAGGAGCCCGAAGCAGAGAGAACTGTATATGCGGGGGAGGGTGGGAGAACAGGGAAGGCTTCAGGACAAGAGAGTGGAATTCTGGGAGAGGGGCAGGGGCAGTCCGTCTAAGGGCTGGTCTTGGGAGAGTGAGGGTCTGACTCAGTGTCCAGACAGACAGACAGAGCAGGAGAGGCCTGGTGAGGCCAGCATGGCCCACTATGCCTGAGAGAAAATCATTTGTTATGATTTCCATTTAATGCATTTATCAGAACGGTTTTGTTTTGGTTGCTCTTCTTAACTATCTCTTCTCTGACATAGTGTCTGGGTCAGAGTTCGTTAGAGAGTGAACATTCCGTTCATAGGTGCTAAACTGTGGGAATCTGCATAACTGAGTCCAAACCAGCAGCCAATTTGAGGTCAGTGAATTGTGGGTAGTGAAGTACTGTACACAAACCTTGATTCTGTCAACTACCAGCCACATCACTTTGAGGAGACATTTGTGCTTCTGAGCCTCAACTCTGTCACTTTTTTACAAGTCCCTGGTGTTCAGAGTTCAACAGGGTGAGACTGACAATGCCTCAAGCTCTGTGTCCTTCTTCTTCAGTGATGGGCGTGCTTGGAGCCTGCTGGCGTGAGGCTCCAGCCCTTCTGAAGTCGCTGCCTTTGCCAGGAGTTATTGCTCACTGACTTGGAGGGCAAACTGGGGGCTGCAGGGTGTTTACCTCTTCTCCTCTGACCTGCTGTTGCTGCTCAGGAGCACTGATACCCATGTGTTTCTGAGCACTGCTGCTATTCTGGCATACTCTGTGTTGGACCATGATTGCCCTAAGAAGATACCACTAATGTTATTCCCATTTCACAATGAAATGAGGCTCAGAAAGCAAAAGGCACTTGCCCAAGGTCATTCTGTTACCTCACTGTTATTGTCTTGTAACCGGATATACATGCTGTGTGTGTATGTTCTCAGGTAGCCATACAGGGCGGGAGACACTGGTGGTGTGAGATCCGTGAGCCAGAAGAGGCAAGCAGAGAGCAGACAGCTGCTGAAAGTGTGCCATCTAGGCTGGTCTGAGGACCCCAGTGGAGAAGACCACTGGATGTTTACATATTTTAAGCCCACTCTCCCATGTTCCTAGGGCGAAGTGCTGTGTTTCCCAGCTCTGGTTTCCAGTCTCTTGGCCTCTGGGGTGATATTTCAGCTTACCTGATGACTTCTTATCTGCTGTTAGACTACTCTACTCCCTCTGGCTCTTGCTCCATGTCTGGCCTGTCTTGGGGCCTGTGGCCTTGTCAGGGACATCTGAATGAATGGCAGTGGCATTCCAGGGGGGTGAGATCACCACCTAGTGCCTTGAGAACAGGCTGAAGGGGAGGTGGGCATGCGTCACTCGATGGCCTTGTTGGCAGATCATAAAAGCTGGAAATGCCTGATGAGGTCATTGTGCCCAAGCCCTGAGGGGCTGAACCCTAAAGGATGCCTGGGTGGCTTACATATCTGGTCACCTCCCTCTAGAGAGGCACAGCAAGCAGACTCAGGAGGCAAGGCGGCTCTTCTTGACCTAACCTTTTCCTTTGCTTCACCATGGTGCCCACCCCGGCCCCTAGAAGGAGAGGACAGAACCTCTATCCATGCTGGATGTACCCAGTCTCCCAGACTCTGCCCACCACCCTGCCCTGCTGGAGCTGCCTCCAAGAGGACCCAAGCAGCTATTCCATTGGTACAGAAAAGAATGGAAGAGCAGAGAGCAGAAAGGAACAAATAAAGTGATTAATGCTGATGTGAGAAGATACCTGTGTGGTAGACTGGAGAGAGCTCGGGCTGGTCCTCCTCCCTGACAAAGGTGCCCTTCCTTTCTTTGGATTTCAGTTTTCTCATCTGTAAAATGAATGTTTTGGCTCAGAGCTGAGTCTCTGTTGCTTCCAGGCTTCCAGGAAATTACACAGAAGCCCCTGGGGTGGTGCCCAAATACCCATGTAGCCCAAATCCTGCAGCTCTGTGGGCACTTGGGAAAGGAAAGGCACTGGGCCATTCAGCTTCTTGGAAAAGCTGGGACCAACAGGACCACTTTGAAGTACCTCACTGGGTGACCAAACCAAAAGGACTGATGCAAAGGGCTAGACTGGTCCATCCCTGTGCTCCCTTACTGTGCATGCAGTAGGATAGAGTATTGCAAATGCTCAGGGCAGGCAGGTGGTGGCTCCATTCAGTGCCTGAGGTTGGTTGGTCACATCAGAAAGAATCTTGCTCTGAGCTCAGTGGCTCAGCTCTGGAAAGCATCTCTCTCCTGAAGCTGCACCAGTCCTACTGGAGCTGAAAGTGTAGAAACAGAGGGAATCGAGCAAATGAAGAGCTGCAAAAGATCATCATTTTGCAGGCGAGAGTCACAAAGAACTTCAGAAAGTCCATGATGACATTGTTAAGTCCCCAGCTTCTGTGAAGACCTATAGCACTTTTGCAATGTCCCCTGTATGACTGAGGCCTCAATGTTTCTTAAATTTGCACTAGGAAGTTTATAAGCATAAAATACTTTGAAGTTTACAAAAATGCTCTGGAGTGTTTAACTTTCCTGCTTAATTCCAATGCAGCTTGTGAGTAAAAGAGTGAGGTATCTGCACTGATCTCAGTCATCTGCTACATCCATGATTACCCTCACTTTAGGTGAGGAAACTGAGGCTTAGGCAGGAAAGTCTCTACCACTAACCTTATCTCTTCAATTAGCTCATGATTCCAAAATACACATTATAGATCTAAAATGGGGTAAATAATCTAGAACCTACTACAAATCTAGCCGGCTGCTTGCTTTTGTAACCAGAGTTTTATGGGAAGTCAGCAGGCCCACTCATATGATCTGTGATTGCTTTCACTGTGAGAACAGAGCTGACTGGTTACAAAAGAGACTGCCTGGCTTACAAAGTCTAAAATATTTTCTACTTGATCCTTTACAGAAAACACTTACCCTAGTCTAGAATATATAAAGCAAGATAGATTTCCCCAAGAAAGTGACCAAGATAGATTTCCCCAAGAAAGCAAGTCACCAGTGACATGACTTCCTAACTCAAGACCTGATGTCTGAAGACCACAGCAGTGATGCACCCGTATTTAATCAATTGCTAATGACACATTTCTGGTGGTTCAGTTATAGTCTCAACAAAGTTCATACTGAGACATGGGTGGTAATTTTTCTTTTCTTTCCTTAAAAAAATTTTTGTTTTGGTAATACTGGGGATTGAACCCCAGCCTAGGCTTGAACTTGTGATCCTCCCGCCTCAGTCTCCCAGAGTAGTGATTTTGAGGAAAGCACTATCAGAGGAAGAGGGCTGTATTTGGAGCTGGAAGCTGGGGAGCAATGTTGGGGCAGGCATGAGGGGAACAGCCCTGGGTTTAGTTCTGCTCCCAGGTTGGGTGGAAGCTCCCAGCTGCACAGGATCCCGCTATGTGCCTCCATGGGGCCTTGCTCACAGCAGGTGCGCCATCTGCATCCCCGATGGAAAGGCAGGCCACAGAGTGGCCTGTAAAGTAGCATAGTAGGGTGTCAGTCAGTGAAGAAGGGACTCCATGACCAAGGACTGAGGGAAAGGAGTTCACATTTCTCCATCTGATGGCTAGGCCTGACCTTTGTGTATGTGTCCTCCAGGTTAAATGAGTTTCCTGTGGATGTTTACAAGGCTACCCTGCAGGGTGTCAGTTGCTCCGGAAAAGGTAGGCACTCTAGGAGGTCTCTGGCCCTTTCCTTTATGGGAATGGCCTTGGCAGGTGGAATGAACCTGCTGTGGGCCATGGAACCAAGAGGGGCCCAGAGAGCTGACCTCAAAGGCTGTGTGTGCAAGGGCAGAGTCCAGATCCAGAAGGGTCTGCACCTGCTTCGCTTCAGCACCCTTGACCGGCAATGGACAGAGTTCAGGGAGGGGTCTAATGCCCAGTTCTGGGTCAGAACACAAGCAGCAGTCACAGGTCAGTTGCCTGTCCTTACCAGAGTGCCTTCTCTTGTGAGGTTGGCGACTATGGGTTTGTTTTACTGGGGAAAGTGGCATTGACTCCTTCTGCCCCTAAAGGAAGAGATACTGAGCAAAGGCAGCCTTTGCAGACAAGACAGCGGCGTGAAGGCTGGCGAGGGCGCCTGGACCGAGGGCACAGGGTAGGGCTGGGTGGGGAGGGCGGCTGGCTGCAAGGACCGCAGATACTGCTCCTGTGGGATGTGTTCTTTCGCCTCTCCTTTCCCACTCAGAAGGAGATGCATCTCTGCAGCTCAGCGTTCTGGACTGGAACGAACTTCGGGGGCTACAGGTGTACAAACAGGGCTCTTCCTCCCTTCTCTGGTTACACCTTCCCCAGTAATGTCCAGCAGTTTGTCTAGAAGACGGCCGACTTCGTTTGGTGCACTGGTCTTCCTCGGTCCCGGGCTCCGCCCCACCCGTGAGCCGCCTGGCTGGCTTTGTCTCCCGCAGGGGCAGTGCGTGGAGTGGCCACGAGGGGGCGCGGGAGACCCGGCCCGGGCGCTCTTCCTGCCTTGCTGCGTGTTCCTGCTCCCTGCGCAGACTCCGTCTCCTTTTTCCCTGCACGTCACAAACTCTGTGTCTTCTCCTTGCACCCCAGCCAAGCGGGGCGGTTCCTGGGAGGATCCCGCCTGCTGTCCCCGCGCCCCGGCACGGCCCTCCCAGTCAGCCTCTACACCCGTGCATCCTGGGCGCACTGCTGTCCATCTCGGTGACCTGCGCGGTGGTCACCCTCTCTCCTATGGTCACCCTCTCTCCTATGGAGAGGAGTCTCCCAGCTCCCCCGCAGACAAATCGCTCTCTGCGGAAGAAGCAATGCCTGCTTTCTTCTTATTAGTTATCTGTACACACTGGACTCTCCGGGAATGTCAGTGGAGTGACTGAACTGTGTACCTTATTTCTCATTAATAAACTTTATTTGTTTTTCAAAGAGTTTAAGGTTCACAGTAACACCGAGTGGAAAGTGGAGTTCTTCTAGCTCCCTGTCCTTGGCACCAACAACTTCCGGCATTATCAACATCAAGCCAGAGAGTCACATTCATTACGATCCAGGAACCCACTCTGATACATCATCATCATTCCATGGCCGTGGCTTAGGTTGGTTTCATTCTCCACGCCGCGCGTTCTAGATGGTTGGACGTGTATAATGTGACTGCCATTGTAGTGTTGTATAGTGGTTTCAAAACTGCCCTAAATATGCTTTGCATTCAGCCTACTCATTCCCCTCTCCCCTCTTCCCTGGCAAGCACTAATTTTTTCACTGTCTTTCCACTTTTACAGAATGACATCTGATTTCCACAACAATCAAAGAGACAGGAACGTGTTTTGTCTTTGAAGAAACTGAGACTCAGGGGAAGTTACCAGAGCCTAATAGGGGCCCAGTCAAACCCCAGCCCTGCTTCACCCTGGCCTGCAAGCAGCTTCCTTCGCAGAGGACTTCATACAGGCTGGCAGTCTCGCCTGGATACTTCTGCAGGTAACATGGAAAAGGTGTGACAGGTGCAGGCAGCAAAGATGGGCTTCAGGGAGAAGCCACTTCACATTGCTTGCAGGACAATCTTGACATTAGTGTACCTACATAGAAGCACAAAGTGGGGCCCTGGGCCCTGCTCTACCCTTTTTATTTCCTCCATCCTGGCCTCTGAGCTCACTGAGAGGGGTTTCTAGAGCCTGGCTGGATAGCAGGGCATAACCCGGAGCTGTAGGCCTCCAGAACATTAGGAGTGGCAGACACTCTGGTCTGTAAGAAGAGGGACTTGCAGACGCTTGACAATTGCATTCTGAGTCCTTTGGGCAGGATCCCAGGTATGTGCAGCAGGATCTAGGAGGGTGTGTGCTGCAGGTGTTATTGGGTAGTTCCTTTAGAAATGACTTGCCAATTACAATTTTGTATTCCAGGTCCTTCTTTCCTCAAAGAATTGGATGAGATGAGCCAAGAATGGTGCCAAAAGTTTGTTTGAAAAGTGAGGGGTGAATAGGTCAGGGAAAATCCAAGTTATGTAGAGAAAATGGGCCAAAGAGAGGAAAAGATAAAAGCAAAAATAAAAGTGTGTGCTGCTTCCAGGAGATGCAGAGTGGGCTATGGTGAGGAGTCATGGCAGCGGGCTCCTGTGCTATCTGTGTCTTTATGTGCAGCCCATGTCTCAGGAGAACCCATGAGAAGTTCTACCTAGGAGGGCCCTGGGAATCATTTGGTGCTTGCCTTGGGATCTTGTAATGGACAAGTTCTGCTTATTTTCCCAGCCATCTTTGCCATGCCCTGTGTCCTATGTATCAAGTAGGCATGTCCTTTCATTAAATTTAGACAGTTAAAACACAGGATACCTAATTAATTTTGAACTTCAGTTAAACAACACATAACTTTTTTATATAAAAATGTCTCAAGTTGTTATGGATTAAAAACTGGTTGTAACTTAACGCCAGCTGGAGTACGTCAGCATGGCGCTGAGTGTGGATGTTTCACCTGAGGAAAGTTGCCAGCACAAATGGAGAAGGAGAAGGAAGTGTTGAGGCATTGAGGAGGCATCGTGGATTCTCCTACATGTTGCTGTTTGAGCCGTTGGTTCTTCCAGAGAAGCTCTGGTCACATCGAGCATTGATTGCTTCCTGGCTCCGCAGGGTGTGCTGCTTGGTCTCCAGGATGAACTCATCAGGCTGGCTTCCTGGCATGTACTTGACTGTGCTTATCATCGGAGGAGTTCGGGGCCTCCGTGTCGCTGAGGGTGGCTGTGGCCCTTTTTAGGACAACCCTGGTGTTTGTTGTGTGACATCTTGGCTCCAGTGTAGAACCCTCAACCTATCAGTACAGCTCCTTCACCCCACTGGCATAGACTTTCTGGCTTCCACCGATGACCTTTGGGCCTTCCCAGCATGGATCCATAAAAAAGACTGGCTTAAGTCCTTCTTGTGGGCTCTAGACCTCCAGTTGGACTCGCGCGAGGTACTGTCGTGAGCTCTGTGTTTTCATTTGGCCTCATGTGGGACATTGCTGTGGGATTCAGGCCCTTGGCTAAACATTCTATGTCTTTAGTGATGTGGATAGATTTCCTGCATTTTCTTGTGTTAACTCTGGGTGACCATCCTAAAATAGTATTATAAACTCCATGTCCTGATTGTTCTCTGTACAACCCCTACATACAACACACGTGCATACATATACTCACAGAGTTGTTTATCTGAAGTTCAAATTTAATTGTGTACCCTGTATTTTATCTGCCAGCCCTCAGCTGGATTTCCCTGGGTCTTTAGTGTGAAGACAGATTTCCTGCATTTTCTTGTATTTGACTCTGGGTGACTTACATAAAATAATACTATCAATTATGCATCCTGTATTGTCTTGCTCTCCTTGCAACTGTGACTACAACAAAATCGGTACCGAGAGTGTGGTGTCATTGCTGTGACATTGCCTGGCCCTGTGGCTTAGGAGCCTTGGGAATTAATTTGAGAAGGTTTTGAGAACCTGGCTAAAGAGACAGCCCCTGTATGCTGTAAACTATATTGAAAACTCTGTTCAGAGCCTAGAAAATCAGAGTACTGCTGGAAATGCTGCTGGTTAAGATGAAGCTCTGGAGGCTTCTGCTGAAAGTTGGTCTGCATTTTGCTTGTGTTTAGTGATATTGCCCGGGTGGCAGAAAAATTTCAGTACAGTCTATTGTTGAGATGATAGCATGGTTACTGCTGAGAGCTTTTGGCCAGATATATGTTGGAAATTAAGAGCAAAGAGCCAGTAAAGTGATTTGAAACATTTGCCCGGAGATAAGGCTCTAGGGAAACTGTAGGTTGCAGGGGTAAAACAGAGGAAAACATGGTTGATAAGGAACAAAACAATGGTAAAAGTGAACTGAAGCATTTCACCTGAAGTGAAGGGTGTATCTGAATTGGAGGAGATTCTTGTTTTTTAGTCTTACCATGCCATGTTAAATGTTAATGGGAAGCAAGAACTGTGATTGTAACAGTTCTTTTAATATAATTTTAATATTATTTTTACATTTGTAACCAGATTAATTAATCAAAGTATTGTGTTTTAACCTTTAATTTTGATCACACTTTGAATATTTTGCATTCAGTGCAGTAATGAGTATAATAAGAATTGTACATATGTAATTGTTGTATTAATGTAAATCTGAATAGGACAAGACACGCTAACTTTTCACAAATCTGCCTAGAGACTAGAGACTATGGTTTAAGGAAATGTGTGGTTATCAAGTTGACTAGGGGTGGATTGTAGTGGATTGGTAACTGGTAGTCAACTTACATGCGAGCTGAACTGAATCATCATGGTGCTGAGCATAGTTGGCCCACTTGAGGACTGTTACTATCATAAAAAGGAGGCTTAGAGAGGAAGAGAATAGTGTTGTGGGTTCTCCTAGGTGTTGTTGTTTGGAATTGTCCTGGAGAAGCTTGTCATGCTGGCTCCCCTGATATGAACTCAGCTGTTATCATCAGAGGAGCTCAGGACTTGTTGCTAAGAACGGCTGTGGTTCACTTTGGGGGATCTCTGGTCCTTACTTTGAGAATTGCTTCCTGGCTCTGGAGAGAATGATGTGTGCTGTTTAAGTTCCAGGAGAAACTTGTCACACCAGCTTCCTGGTATGAACTCGGCTGTTCTCATCATTGGAGGAGTGCATTGTCACTGAGGATGGCAGTGGTACTTTTCACAGGAGCTCTGGTCCTTATTTTAATCATAGCTTCTTGGCTCCCGTGCAGAACCCTCAACCTACTGGCACAGCTCCTTCACCCCACTGGCATAGACTTTATAGTTTCCACCATTGACCTTTAGGCCTTCCCAGCACAGATCCATGAAACAGACTTTCATAAATTATTGTCATGAGCTCTAGGCCTCCAGCTGGACTCATGGAGGGCATTGTCATGGGCTCTAGGTCTTCAACTGGACTCATTCAGGACATTGCTGTGGGATCCAGGCCCTCAGCTAGATTTCCTTGGGTCCTGTGGACAGATTTCTTGCACATCTTGTACTTGACTCTGGGTGATTATCGTAAAATAATGCTATGAATTATGTGTCCTGGATTGTCTTATTCTCCTTGTAACCCCTGACTGCAACATAACCCTCTCCAATGGACTCCTGGCCCATGGAAAGAGATACAGCAGGAGCAATGTGTGAAACTCGGGGCAGGGGCCTTAGTCTTTGGGCTACAGGTTTCAATATCCTGAAGTTGTCAACTGTGTTGCTGGGGACAAGGTCCTTGCCCAGTAGGAGCCCAGTGTTGTTTGGCAATAAATTCCATTATCCAAGCCTCTGGAACACACATGCGCTGGGTGAGGGATGGGGAAACAGCAGATGTTGAGGGAAAGTAGGACTGGAGACAGAGATGAGCCTGCAGCTGCCGCCTCCATCATGGCTCTTCCATGGGTGGAGGGAAAGAGAGTTTCAGGGAGACAAAGAACACACAGGAGGGGACATGAATAAATCCACAGGTTTCCAGGGATGATGGTGCTGTGGTTGTGCTACTTGCTTTCCTGGCCAAAATGTCCCTTTCACCTAGCTGTCATTAGCATCCCAAGCCAGTCAGTGAGGGAAGTCAGGCAGGGCTCATGGAAACTGGGCAATCAGTCAGCTGAGCAGCAGGAAGAGTGGTCTCCAGCTGGCTTGATGCCATGCCTTCGTCCTGGACCTATATGGTACATAGCTATGTGGTCTCTCAGGGCAGTGTGAGGAAAGCTTGTTTAGAAAGGAGACATTGGACACTGGAGAGACCAATGCCAGTGTACTAGGATGATGTTCAACAGTTTTGTGATGGGCTGATTGGACAGCTTGAGAAGTTGACTTCAGTCTACCCTACTGGTTTAGAACAGGGATGCTTAGAAGAGAGAAGCCAGTGTCCTTAGGGCAATGGCCCTGGGTAAGGCTTGAGAATGTGGGAGTTCTCATAACATATTCCCCAATTATCCCGGACCACATCCTCCATTTCTCACCTGATGAATGCAGATAATTTGAGAGACTTATTTGAGAATCAAATGCAATCACATATAAAATAACTCACAAATAGAGAAGTACTGTATAAGTACAAATGGCATTGTCTGCCTTGGGACCAGATCCTATGTTCATCTGAGAGGGTCTGACATAATTCTAAGAAGCTCAAGTGGGTCTGATGAGGAAGAAAGGCAGGTGATCAGGTAATGTAGGTGTAGGCAGCTCCAAGGAGGGAAGTTCCCTGGGAGAGAAGGTGGCCCTGGATGGAGTCTTTAAATGTGGGTGACATTTCCCAATGGAGCCAAGTGAAGAAGGGGAGCTAAGACCTGAAAGAACCTGTGAAGCAGCCATCAGATAAAATCAGAGATCTGGTGGTTTATTTATACAATGGAATATTACTCTGCTATAAAAAAGGATGATCTTGAGGCCTTCATATTGAAATGGAGGCAACTTGAGCCTATTCTCATAAGTGAAATAAATAAGGATCATATTTATAAATATCACATTGTGTCTCTAGTATAAAAAGTAATAAGAACTTTAGGAGTAATAAAACCCAAAATGTGTAATTGCTATTGTCAAAAGGAGAGGAAAAGAAAATGCTCTAAAGGATATAATTGAATGTGTGTTTAAGTGTGTAAGATTGATAACCATATTACTGTTAGTTGGATCATTGAGCAGAACTGTTTGTAGTCTCACTATTTGAATGTCCACTTTATGTGCTTTAGTTTTGTAACTTGAACAACTATTTCTAAGATGACAGTATGTAACTTGTCGACTAGTGATTTCTTAGTGTTTATTTTATTTTACTTTTGGAATTTTGTATTATTGCTTCCCTTTTTTTCTGTTTTGCTTTTTTTCTCTTTAAATAAAATTTAAAAATTAAAAAAAAATCAGAGATCTGAAGTTGTTTTGGTTTGTGTCTGGATGTCCCCTCAAAGTCTCATGCAGTCATGAGAGGCAGGCTTTTCAAAGACAGTTTGGTAAACCTAGACCTCTTGTTTTCATGCCTTCACTTCAGGAGACAGAATTACAGAATTTCCAGCCAACTTAGCAGAGGGCCAGGGTCCTCACTTTGTAAACATCCTCAGCCTATGCAAGAGGAGGGAACAGAAGTGGTGTGAGTGCTACACTTACTCTAGAATGGGTAGCCTGTGTACAGTCTAAGGGAGGAAAAAAAGCTTACTCCTCCCCTTTTTGCTCTTGTTGCTTTTGATGTCTTCTATTGCCGTGAACTGTTGCCCCTCTGCCATGCTATGGTTGGTCATTATGATGCATATTGTAAGAACCAAAGACAGCCAAGTACTCTGCCTCCATAATTCCCCTTTCAACTCCATGAAAACCTCCCTCCCTGGGCCTTTGGGGCCTGATGTTTTGAGAATGATCCTAATCAGTGCCTGTTGATGTAAAATAAATCTACCTCCAAATTCTGGAGGTTGTTTCAGTGTTTCTGCTTGCTGTTGCAAAATCTCTACCAACTGAGCTAAATAAACTTTTTCTTTTTTAATTGTGAGCATTGGGTATTTTGTCTCAGCAATGAGATAACTATCACACACATGAAGCACTTTGACCCCAAGTTTGGACTGTTTCCTCTGGTCAAGGAAGAAGCAGGAAAGTGACAGCATCAGGGTGGCAGTTTGGAAAGACAGCTCCAGTTCTCACTGAAGTCAAGGATTAGAAATGCAAGATAGGGAGGATGCTGGGAGTCTAGAGAATGGTTTCTGTCCCAGTGAACAAGCAGAAGGTCTCCCTTCAGGCAGCAGGGATGGAGAGGGGATGTCCCTGGAAAGGTAGGAGTAGAATCCACTGGGCTCAGTACCATCCTTATTAAACCCATCTCAGTCTCCTGGGTCCTTCCAGTCACACCACCTTTTAGCTCATCTTGATAGCTCCTTCCATGGTAGTCGTCTCTCCTCTGAACCCTGGAAGTTCCTGATTCCCACTAACTTGATCTCAGAGACTAGTGTTTTGTTTGTTTCTGAGTCTCAGGTTTCTTGTATGCCATCAAGACACTGATAAAATTATTTTCTAGGCCAGAGCTTTTTTGCTTGCCTGCCTGATTTCTTGCTTGTTCTCTTGCTTTCCTTTTCTTTCTTTCATTTCTTGTTTTCTCTCTCTTTGTAAGGGGCTAAAAAGTTTGCCCTAATACACTGAGTGTTTGAAATGACTGTAGGTATTGTGAATACTGGTTTATTTTCCTTTCATTTATGCTGTTATGATGTGGCCCTTTTGCAATTCAACAAAAAGTTCATATTTTGTTTTGTTTTCTTTATTCTTACCAGAATCATCCTCTCAAGTGGTCTCTAAACTCTGATATCTTTGGACTTTTGAGACTATGAGAAGCTCTACTCAGTTTCCCAGTCTCTTGTATATTGCTTAGGGAATTTGGTCTCAAGTCTTGACTTACTTTGGCTTATTTCTGAATTATAGCTCACAAATTCTTGCAACCTCGGTTGCTTTCTGATGGCTTTAAGCTGGTTTATTTTCTAAAAATATTTTTCTGGATTTTCTAAATGATCTCAGTGGAAATATTGGTCCAAGATATCCTAGTCAGCCATTGGTGAAAGTGAAATCTTCAGTCACATTATATTTACCAGCTGGTCTATGGTCCTTGAGGAATTCTGCAGCATGATGGATTCTAAAAAACTAACTCAGCCGTGAATCTCAGCAAGTTGATTGGTTTCTTTTGTTTCCCTTCACTTAGGAGTGATTAGGTCATCTTGCTGTTCTTTATCTTTGTTCCCTGCACTGGCCACCAAAAACAAAGTTTTTGCTTGATCTGTCTTTCCCTTCTGCTCATACTCCCAGGTGACCTGGTGGCCTGGAGGGCCACATGCCTGCACTTGGAAATGCTGTGTCTCCTACCTTCCAACTGCTATTGAGGGCCAGTCTGAGAGTATCACAGAGAGCCAGATGGCCTGGGATTGATTTAAAAATCCTCATAACTGAGGCCTTCTGGTCACTAGTGCATTAAAGGTCTGTGTCTTTCATAAACAGTAATATGTACGGTTTGTAAGCATATTTTTTACTGGTAAAATTCCTGTCTATGGAAGTGCTGGGAGAAAGGTCCAGAGAGGAGACATGAATTCCTATCTAGGCTCACAAGTCCCACATCCATTGCCCTCCCATTGCCCTGTGCACTCCCCCACAGTGCTATCCCACCACATCTGTGGGGCTTCTGGGAAGTTGGCCTCCCCTCATAAATCAGAGAGCAACGTCGACTCTGGCCATGGAAATTTAGTTTATCTCTAGGAAACCTTGGAACCAGACACTATATATCTACTTAGGCCCCTCCAGTGTTCACTTCAAAGGCATTTTTCTTCAGACCCCACTCTTACTCCTGTATCTCTTCTTTCCCACCATTCCACAATAGGAATTTGGGGGGTAGAGAGAGGCTGATCACCTTAGAGAATATGGACTATTTTGTGTCCAGACTTTCTCAGTAAGATCCTGTTTTGTATATGGACTGGGCTATGTCTTTGGACAGAGTATCTTTCCAACATAGAGAATAAAGTAAAAAAATCAAGTGTGAACAAAAGAGAGCCCAAGAGCTTGTTTTATGGCTACAATTAGGGCATGAAAAAGTAAGCTACCTGTACAGATCACTACACAGGCAACTCCCAAACTCAATGATGATCATACAGGGATCTCTCTCTCTCTCTCTCTCTCTCTCTCTCTCTCTGTGTGTGTGTGTGTGTGCATGTATGTGTATATTCATATGTGGAAAGAATATCTAGCCAGTTCCCTAATACAGGAAAGACAAAAGTAAAAACAAATGTGTGCATTGTTTGGTATGTCTTGAAAGGAACTTTCAGGGAATTGTTTTGGTCACAGAATAGAATCATTTTCAAAAATATTTATATCAAACAACCTTGGGGATTGATACCCTGCCCATTGCAACCTCCATCCCAGAAAGTGAGGATGGTTATTTTTTGGGAAATTAGGCCTTTTTCAAATGCTCCTCAAAATAGATGTGTGGAATTTTGCAGTGACAATGGAAAGAAATTGTGGGAATCTCTTTATCCTTCCCACATTTTCCAAGTGACACAGCACAGACTCAGAAAGTGAAGGTAATATTCTCAAAGTTGCACAGAATCAGTGGCAGAGATAGACTCAGAAAGCAGCCCTCTAAATTCTTGAAGCCCCTTTAAGCTAACTTTAGGGCTCGGAAAAAGGGATGGAGCATGATAAATTGTTAAGGAAACATCCTAGATCCTCAAATGAGAAAAAAAGCCTTTGAAGTACAAAACTGTATACTATGTTAGACCCTGTCACTGGCCTCAAAATATGTCATGAATTTTCTTCCTCATGTGAACATATGAGAGTAATGGAATGTGATAATTTTTTTGAGCAAAGCACACCAATTATATTCAGTTTTGATCACTATTTACACTGCAACCTGTCACACTTTTACTGTGAAGATACCTACACCAGTGAGGTAGAAGCTAAGCAGGCTCAGAGCATCCTTTGCTAGTCTCCTGGAAGCTACAGGTAGGAAACCTGCACTTGGGTCTTGGCAATTTGGATGCTTCTCCCTCATACTGTGTTGAAGAGAGAGATGTGGAGATGAGACAGCAGTCATAGATTTGCAGCTTCTATTGACACAGCTGATGGTGCTGGGGTAGTCTCTTGGTGTATGTAAATCAGTTTTCCATCACTGGGACCAAATATCTGACATAAGCAACTTAAAGCAGTATTTATTCTGGCTCACAGTTTTAGAGGGCTCAGTCTGTGGTCAGCGAGCTCCAAGGCAGGAATATCCTGGTGGAAGGGCATTGTGGAAGAAAGTTATTCAATGACATAGTTGCTAAAAATAAAGCAGGAAGAGCCAAAGAGTGATGGGCTGGGGATAGGATATGTATTCTTGTCCTATCCATACACTTCCAAAAGTGTACTTTACTAGCCTCCTAGGTGCCTCTCAAACCAATCGAGTAAGTTGACAGTCAAGATTAACTATCACACCTAGTGAGAAAGTTCTCAGGCCATGATCTTGGCCAATTTTGCTGATGTCATGTCTCTTCCAGTAACAGTATGCTCTCTGAGGCTGATTCTCTGACTTCCTAGCAGTCTACTGAGTGACAATATCCTTTAAATAAATCCCTTTTCTACTTGGTACTTGTTCTCTCCATTTGTATGTAGTTGACACAGTGGAAGGAGTGTGAAGAATCAACAGAAGCTCAGGCATGCATTGCTGCATGGGGTTCTCTGTCATGCATGTCTCACTAGGAAGATCATACAGACACTTGTCTTTGAAGTCCACATAAAATAAAACTGAAAGCTCTAATTCAATTTCACTAGGCTCTACAGCTTTATCCCAGAGAAAGGAATTTTAAAGGTCTGAACATCTCATTTCCAGTTAATCACCCAGTGGAATTCATAGAAACCTATCTGTTAAGTACAAACACTTGTCTGTCATCAGTCCTACTCATGAGTGGCCAGTGTTGGGACACAGGACCACTTATACAAAAGAATAGACCCACCTTCAGGTAGGGGAACATTAAACTCAGTTCTCAGCAGCACAAGGGAGTAGCTTGACCATCTTCTGTGTAATTGTCACCCGAACTCAGGCAGGTTTGTAGGGACACCACAGGTATGGCAGGAACTCAGTCTGAGGGGGCAGTACAGAGTTGGAGGTTCCAATGGGGAGTGAACAAGTTAGCATTTGGACATTTGCCACTCAGAGGACACTGCCTTTAGGTACTACCTTGGCTTCCTTCATCCCTTCTCTCTGCAGGCTTCCAGAGGAACCAGAAATGTAGCTACTGCCCTTGTGAAGACCTGGTGCAGAGTGGAATGCAGTCCTTCTCCAGGCTCCTCTGCAAGTTCCCCAGATGTGTGAAGGAGCACGTAAGGGGATGCACAGTGATGGCCAAGGGATGGAAGCTTGATATTACACCTGGCTGCACTGGCAACTAACTGAATATGAGGCTTTTTAAATACTCAAATGTGGTCTGTAAAGGTATGGAATCCCCTGGAACTGTAAAGAATTAGATAAGGAAGATCTAGAAGAGCAGGGGTGAAGGGGAGCAGTAAAGAAGATGAATCCTTGCTGACCTGGTTCCTTCAATAATGCACAGGCAGCTTCAAGCAAAGTGGAAAGGCAAATGCAGTCCCTGGCCATTGGGCCACCAGGCAGACCTGAACAGCACCTGCTAGATCTCAGGGACCCACCACAGTCAGGGACCAGTCTCAGTCCTTTCCTAGTACTTGCAAGGCCTGTGCCACAATACCAAAGGTATGTCTACATATCACAGGTTTAAATATTTAAATATAAGTCAAACTGCAAACTGTCTGGAGGACAGTCTCCTAGCTTCCTACCTTAGCAAGTTCCTTCAGAAAGACCTAAAAGCCAGAGTCCAGTTTGAATCCTTAGGGGCCTCCATGTTTGCACCAGAACAATCTGTTTACCAACGGGCCATGGTTCCTCTTCTCTTCCCATAGCAGGCTCCGTCCAGTACTGTGAAGGGCCTTGTGCACGCGGAATCTCCACCCAGCCTCCTCGACATGCAGCCCCCGGCTACCCCTCAGCTTGTCACAAGGAAGCGCACCTGGAGAAGATCTGCCTTTTTTTTCCTCTCCCCTTTCCTATGTTTCTCTTTCTTTTCCCATTTTTAGAATTAAGAAAAAGGAGAAAGGCAAGAAAACATAAACAAGCACAATTATTTTAAATGTGCTGATGGATGGGGAGAAGGGATATCTGACCTACTTGGGAGGGTAGAAGTTGCTGTGTTCCATATGACTCCGCCTTAGACCCCGCTGAGCCCTCTGAGTGGGGATCAGTGTCTCCTTTTAATGAAGGACGCGAGCCAGGAGGCTGAGTGACAAGGTCTCTCAGGCAGACAGAGGCCTGGGTCAGCTGGCTGGGGCTCTCTGGATGGAGCCTGGGTGTGTCAGATGGGGAAGGAAAACTCCCCCTCCCAATCTTCGCCAGCCACCTGAGAGAAAAAGCAGTGACCACTGCACTCCGTGGGTGGCCAATATCCATACCTTTTGCTGTGTCCTTTCTCTCCCTCCTTTCCCTCAACTACTACCCTGCCAAGGGCCCACTTGCTTGCGATATCCCAGGCATTTGGAAATAAAGTGCACTTTTTCACTTCAGGGTGTAGAAGTGGAAAATAAATTTAATTAAAACACACACCCAGTCTCTACTGAGCCAACTGAACAGGAGCCTCTTTTGAGGAGGGAGGCTGGGTGTGATGGAAGCCCATAGGGCCGCAACTATCTCTGAGGGACAGGGGACATGGACAGTCTCTTCATGCTGGCCAGAGCTCACTGCTGGGAAAGGGGGTTTGGGTGCTCCCTAGGCTTGGAGTGTGTGTGTGTGTCTGTGTGTGTAGTGATGAATGCTTGCCAAGACCTACAGAGGGCTCTGGCATCAGGGGACAAGTGGCTAGAATGTGTCATTTCTAGAGACTGATTCTCAGTGTCCTACCTTCATTTTTGCCCTTGACTTTTAAGGGGACAGTGTGATGCTACAGCTGGAGAGTTTCTGGCCTGCGGCTCCAGTCTCACTCTGTCCAAGTTTGTCCTGTAGCTTTGTCCTTACCATTTTTCATTACGAGCTTCAGGCTCCTCATGCATTGTGATGTGACTGCTGTTTGGAGAATGACATTATCACACATAAACACTCACGTAGAAGCCAGGAACTTGTATCCCCATGGGCCTGCGTGACGCTTGGCTCTTCCAATGAGGTGTCGCAGCACAAACTTTGTGCCATGGGAAGCAGCACAAGGAGGGATGGATGTGTGCAATCTGTTTTCTAGGGCGAACAGTGGTACATAGGGGGCGACAGAGGCAGGGTTCCCGTGTCCAGGTCCCAGGACTGGAGATCTTCTGGGATCTGCCTCCAGCAGCAATTTTGAATCAAATCTGACACTGTGTGGTTTGGGGTTGTTCCGGACTTGGCTTCCTGGCTTCCTGGGCCGCCCTAGGCTATTTGGTGCTAATTAGCCAAGGGCATACCTCCAAAACAATTTACTGCCATCTGGTGGAAATTTGTTATAATATGCACATCTATTGTTTAACAAATGCACAAATCTGTAGGGGAATAAATGACACTCCCTCAAATGGGGTGGGTGGTGGCGTGCACTGTGCTGCCTGTACAATAATCTTGGTAGCCCAGCAAGCCTGACTCTCTGACCCTGTGGAAATTCTGTGATAGCTTTAATTTCCTTTAATAAATAACTTTTCTACTTAAGCTGACATTTGCCTAGGAACTCTGGTTGATGCAAATGAGTTATAATGATTTATTTCTCAAAGGGCTAAGAACTGGATGATCGATGGATGTACAAGTCCGTGGAGAAAACTTAAGGCACCTACAATAACCAGAGGGTCAGTGTTTTATGTATTAATTTTTAGAGGAACATGGGAAAGGGGTCTTCCTCATTCCAGAAACCCCGCTGGTTTATTCTTTTGCTTTTGTGGATGGGGTCAGAATTCGCACTTAAAGAGAGGAGTGACAGAATGAAAATGAGAGAGTGTGTTATAAATGTGATAAATATTACAGAAAGGAGACTCACAGGGAAATGGCCCTGTCGTGTCTGGCTCAGCAGCAGTGTGTCTCTTAATGTTACAAGGAGAGATGCCATCAGCCTGGGCATCATTTGTCTGATGACTGACTGAGTGGGGTGGGGATGCCTGGCTGCAGATAAAGTGATCAGTTTCCAGGTTTCCCAGGAGAGATTTGAGTGGTTTTGCCCTGATTTATAAGAGCCTTTCTGGGTTCATGGTTTGGGTTCAGGTCACATGGGCACCACTGCTCAAGGTCCCTACAGCAGCTCCCCTGCAGTGTGTAGTCACGAAGGGAAAAGGAGCCAGGTGTCTCCAGGGAATTTTTCCATCGATTTAGGCTGATTCAATCCTCAGCCTTCCAACCCGAAAGGAGGGGAGCAGGCTAGTTACTCGCCTCATGGTCTCCTTCTGAGCTGGGCAGTGGGTTGGGGGCTTATCAGGCCAGCAGCTGACACTGCATCGGTGCCCTCTGCCCAAAAGAGGGGCTGTGGCTGTGTTCAGTCCAAACAAGGAGGGGGATGCCGGAAGGGGGAGCCCATGAGCCACCAGGGCCTCTTCTGCAGGCCTGGGAAGGCAGAAGGCAGCAGCCTGCACACAGAAGGGCCTCCCTAAGGGAAGGGTGAGGTTAGGGTGGGAACAGAAAGCCTGGAGAAAGCAGGACATGGACAGGTGGTTGGAAGTAGAGCTTTTGTTGGTTACAACCCTCCCTGATTCATGAGAATTGATCTCATGACATCCCAGGTCTCTGGTGTTCAGCAAAGGTGCCAGGTTCATGGCTTAGTGCCTGAAGGACTGGATTTGGGAGGCCCCTGGCTAGAGTCTCACATTCTCAGACCTAGCCCCACCTGGCACTCTGGAGGGACTGTCCCTGCTGTGCCCTTCTCTGACAGGATCCCCCCCTATTGATTGCTGCCTGCTCTCTCTCTCGGTGAGCTCAGAGGACCCTCAGGAGGCCTCCAGCAAGGGCATTGGGGAGAGGAGGAAGTGGTGTGAAGAGGCTGGCAGGAGGATTCTGTCCCGCTAGGACAGGGGCAGGGTCTGGGGCCTCACTTCTCTGAGGACCTGAGAGCAGGCAACCTCACTTCCTATCAGTTCACAGGTCTTTTGTTGCTCACTGGGAGCTCTGAGTGCATCAGCCTTCTCTATAGAGCCCCTTTCTCTGGCCCTCACTTGCACTAGGCCATCAGTAAGGGTGGCATGGGGAGGGCACACAGTCCTGAGTCACCAAGTCAGTTTTGTGAACTCAACTCTTCTTGTCGCCACTCTCTCTGGCAGTCCTCCTATGGCCATAGAGGGTATATCTGGTCTGTGCCTTTCACAGACCAGATAGGAAGAACCCACAGGGCCATTTAGAAAGCAAACCCTCCATCCTGTGCAGGAATTTACTCTCCAGCATTCTTGAAAGATTGAATCTTTCCAATGACAGAGAGCTCACTCTTTCCTGAGGGACCACATTCTGCTCTAGGACAGCTCCAGATGTTAGGATGTCATCTTCCTTTGTATGGGTACTGGTTGCCTCCTGGAATCTCTCTGCTATTGGGTCAAGTTGTCTAAAATCTTGGCAAAACCCTTTCACCTCCCATCACACATAGAGAAGCCCCAGGCTCCATTTCAGTGTGTTCCATAGCCTTCTTCTCCAGGGGAAGCTGTGCATGCTTCTTTGCCCTGTTCTCAGAGGCCTCATCCTCCTTTCACCACCACCCCTTCCTTTCCCCGAAGGGCCTTTGTTGTCAATACCCCAGTTCCCTTAACATCTTGAGACCACACCTGGTGATCTCTGCAACATTTCCGCCTGGCTCGGGCTAAAAGATTTTACTCCCATGAGTTCAGAAGCAACCAGATGTAGGTGCTCTAGAGGTGAAGAACTGGGTCCAGTTCCTTACCTCTTCCCCATCTTCACCCCATCCTTCAGGGGACATGGCTCCAGGATGAGGATCAAAGCATCCTGAAAAGTCTAAGCCAGGGGAGTCTCATGGCCTTGCATTCTTGCAGCAGGATGTGCCGACCCCCAGCCATCAGCCATCAGCCATCAGCTGTGAGTCAGGGCCTCTTAAAGCTGCAGGTTAACCAATAGAACATTCACTAGAAGATTCTGGAAAAGCCAACCACTTTACCTGGCAAGTAGTTCAAGACATTCTTTTTATATGAAGATAAATGCACATGTGTTATATAATAGAATACAAAGCATGAATTTCAAAACCATAACAGGCAACTTCAAAGCAGCATTACCTACTTCAGGCTATTTCTTTAGACTTCACCCCCTCCTCCCCCTCAGCCAACCGGCTGAGCCCTCTGCCGAGGGATGCTTGGGTGGAGAGCTTGAGAATTCCTATAGTACCAGAGGTCAGGAAGAGAAGACTAGATGGAGAAGTGATTAACCTGAGGGCACACAGCTCAGAGGAATCTAGATTTAAAAGCCAGATTGTTCTTTTCTGCGCACCAAGAAATGTTGCACATAAAGTGCAACCACAGCAAGAAAAGGAACTCAAGACCGAAAGGAGGCTCTAGGTTAGCCCTTGGTTATCCAGAAAGTGCAGTTCAGAGAATAATTTAACTCTTAAGAGTTTGCTTTGGGTCTACGCTTTCAACAGAGTGAAGCCCTTTCAACGAAGCCCTTCAAGATCTAGTAGTCTGTGGTTGGAAACAGGTTCAGGTGACCCAAGGAAGAGAAGCCCAATTCTACACCAAGGATGAGAGGAAGAGGCCAGCATGGCAGTGGGCTGGGCTGAAGGCTGCTTGGGCTGTCAGGTGTGCTGACCGTCAGCAGTCCTGGGACTTCCCCGTGCTCACACCCCAGGCTGCGCCTGGCGTGTGTGGCCACACACACACACACACACACACCTCTGCGTGCAGGCTCTCAGACATCCAGTAGTTTACCATCATACAGTGCCTCACAATACTGCAAGATAAGAGATTATGAAGAACTGAGCTCAGCCTACCCAGCACACAACACCCATAGACACCTGAAATGTGACCTGGAAGAGGGATTTCATTGTGACCCTGGAGTGAGGCAAGCAGAACTGCTTTGACTCACTGTCTTCCTGATGATTAAAAAAGGTCAAAGGTTAAGGTTTTTGGAATGGTGTCTCTGAGATTATTTGAAATGTATGATACCCAATGGAAGACTTAACCTTAAGCACCAAACTTCTCCAGATAGGAGAAGCTGCCCTGGGAATGTCCAGCAGTGACATCTCATAGAAGCGCAACTCTCAATATGATTTAAACAAATCAGTTAATACTGTTTAATAAATAGGCCAGAAAATTAGCTGAGAGTTTCTCGGCAGGATGCTGCGTGCAACCAAAGTTATGGAAGATTGTCCCTTGAATCACTAAGGCAAACTTTGTTGAGTGTCAGTTTACATAGAGCAATCACATAAAAAGAGTCATAAATAGAAAAAATTCCAAAGTTCTCCCACAGACAGGGAAATCAGAAAATATCAAAAAGAAAATTGAAACAAAATAAAACAGGCACCCCTCCCCCCATATCCCCATTTGCTTCAAGTTCTTGATCATACAGTACTCAACATCTTTGGATATTTTACAATGTACAACTCCAAACTTCAGCCGAGAAAAAACAAAAAAGAACTAACCAGTCATCTGAAAAATGGAGTTTATAAGAAGTCATTACCTTTACAAAATAAAAACAAAAGCCCCAACACCACTGGATTCCACTTTGTTCATTTTGTCTTTGTGAGTTGAGATCAGCCCCAGTCCCTGGTGATGTGGGAGCTTGGGTATGTCAGCTGGTGGGTCCCAGAAGCAAGAGTCTGAAATGGAGGCAAGAATCTAAGAGGTGGCTACCCAGGCAGGTGACTGCAGAGGGTGTCCGAAGGTTTCCACCTGGCCGAAATGGCATCTGATGACATGAGGACTCAGGGAGTCTCTTCTGGGGAGCTGTGAGAGGGACAGAGTCTGTGCTCTTCTCTGGCCTTTTTGTTTTTTGTGTTTGCTCAGGAAAAAAAGCCAAGGCAATAAGAAGAGCCAAGCTCTTGTGCCACAGCTTGGGGACCAGGGACTCCAGTCCTGGGCTCTCTAGGCAGGTGCACTTTCCTCTCCAGGATACTGAGCAGTCAAAGCAGACACAGCTAGAGAAAGGAGGGAGGGAAGAAAAGAGTAGCACAGTCAGCAAGGCACTGGGCCGACAGAACTGTCTTCCTTCTCAGGACCTGCCATTAACTTCAGCCCAGGACAGTGTGTGTCCTGAGACACAAGGCCCTTCAAACCCCAAACCTCTGCCCCCATACACTGAGCTCTTCTGCCAAGAGGAAAATCAAATGCCTGAACTTCATCCCTGGAGGGTGGAAGAAAGGATGGGGAGAGGCTGAAACACTGAAAAGGGGGTACATCAGTATTAAGGCAGGGGCCAGCAGGAACTCCCACCTTGAGAAGCAAACACATAAAGTCTGAGTAACTAGGTGCTTTGTTGTTCTGAAATCAGGGGGAAGGGAAGACGGTTGTCAGGTGCAAGTATCTGGTCTTGTCCCTTTGACATTGGCCCCAGGAACCCCAAGAAACTCTGTTCAACATTGAAGAGGGCATGTGAGAGGGGGCAAATGCTCATGAGTGCTCCCAGCAGTGCAGACCAAACAAAGTTTGCAGGAAGTGGGGCAGCATGGAGTCCCCCAAGCTTCCTGTGAGCTATAGACAAGTGGTGCCACCCGCCCTGTAGCCTCCCCTTGTCTAGTTTGGTCACATTTCCTGCCTGTAATAATATCTAAGGTGGAGGTGGAGGTAATAAGTCCAAGTACCTAGTAAGAGAAACTTTCTCCAGGAAAATTGGGGATGCAAAGTTCCTTCCTCTCCAGGATCCTCTTTAGAGGACATGTATATAGGTGCAGAAGCTGAGTGAGGGCAATCTAAATTACCAAACCCCTTTATAGTAGGTGACACAGAGGCACAGAGGACTGACGAGTTCTAGGTCATAGGACAGGTGAGGGGAACACAGATCAGAATCCAGTGGTTGGCTCCTTGTCCCTGGGTGTCTCCAGGTCAGTGAGACCTCTCTCTATGGTAACTGTTCTAAAGGATTCCAGACTTCAGACCTCAGGGCACTGGAAAATGAGCCCCAGAGCAGTGATGGAAGGCGTTCCCCTCGGACAGTGGGGTCAACCAAGCTGCGTACCCAGAACCCTAGCCTTGTTCATCCTCCATCCTGCCCACCTCCAGGAGGAACAATCCCCTCTGTATAGACCCCAGGGCTCCAAGATGCTCTGGGCACCAGCATATGGCCCTCTGCTGAAACCTGGGCTCTATAAGTTTTTGTGTGAGACAGAGAGACAGCCAGAAAGAGGAGGCTCCAGGCTCCAGACCTATTGGGAGGTGATACCCATCTCTGAGAGAAGCAAAAGGGAGGTGCTGCCTTCGGAGGCAGGGGTGGAAAACACCAGGACTGCTAATTTATATTGTTTCATTTCCCATTGTGTTTGTAAAACGTGAAGTTCACAGTCCCTGGTTGGGGAAAGAGGGGACGGGCTGGTGGGACAGGTCTACCAGGGCCAGCCTAGTTGTTGGCATCAGACATAGAGGCCACGTGGTTGAGGCTGGCGAGCCCGGGGAGGCTGGCCAAGCCTGCAGCCCACGGGTCGGGGAGAGGGAAGTAGGGCCGCGCAGCGGCCACATTTTCAGCCAGCGCGAAGGCCAGGAGGCCCCCCGCGTTCCTCTCGGCCTCCAGCTGCGCGCGCCCGAACAACTTCATTTGTGTCTCCTCAAACTGGCGCTCCAGCTCTTGCAGGCTCAGGGCGCCCTTGGGCGCTGCCAGGAAGTGCTTGGCGGGGCTGGGCCCCGGGAGGCACAAGGCCGCCCCGCTCAGGTGGCCGCCCACCTCGCCCAGTGCGGGCGGCATCACGAAGGTCGCCTTTTCCGGCGCGGGGCCGCTGGGCCCAAAGAGCAGGCTGGCGGCCCTCCAGGCGGCGGGCTTGCGGCCGCGCCGGGGCCTGGCCATGCGGCAGCTCTGGCGCTTGATGTGGCGATGCAAGTGGTCGGAGCGCGTGAAGCTCTTGTAGCAGAACTCGCACTGGTAGGGCCGCACCCCCGTGTGGATGCGCATGTGATTCTTGAGATCGTAGTTGTGCACGAACTTGGCGTTGCAGTGAATGCACAGGTAGGGCCGCTCCCCTGTGTGCTTCCGCATGTGGATCTTCAGCTTGTCCTGCCTGCGGTATAGAAGCCAGGAATTAGTTTCTGCACAAAACACTGGGAGCCACTCCTCATCCCTTGCTCCCACCCCCCACCCCAACCTGCTAAGGCTGCCCTGTTGCTGTGGTGTTAAACCCCAAGAGTGCAGCTCATGCTAGGATCTACCTTCAACTTTTGTCCTAAAAGGCTCCCTCGCTTTACACAGGTGTGTCTACTCACCTAGATTAGAAGGATCAGTGTTCTAAATGACCACTTCCTCTTGTGGAACTCCTTTTACACACAAGCTCAGATTCATGACTCTCCCATTGCTTATCAGGGGCCTGGCTCACATACTGAAAGACAGACTTTTGGGGTGAGATGGCCCCAAAGTCAGCATTCTGGCCTTGGTGTTCACACGGTGCAGTGATTTCTGCAGATACCAGATTGTATTTTAGTCTTCCAGGGAGTAGTCTTCTCTCTGGGCTCACCCTCGTTTTGTGATTTGTTCACAGCTCCTGGTCCCATCCTAGCCCCTGGGCTGTTGCAGTCTCTCCTCCGCACTAATCTGGGAGTCTCTAGAAACCGAGGCACACCTTGTTCAAGTCTCCTGCACTGTGGTTTCTTACCCTAAGCCCTGGGCTCTCTCTTTGTCTGCAGAAAATTTCAGGGTTTACAAAAGCGCCAGGTGCAACAAGAATGCAGGATAATCTAAGGCAAAGCTTCTCCAGGTTTAGAGTATTATTCAGAGGTAAGTCATGGTATAGGGTGGGGCCCCTCACCCCTGCTCTAGCTGCAGATCCACTACCAGCTTGCTGGGTGATCTTAAGGAAGTTATGAAATCCCTCTGCACAGAGCTGAACCTAGGGCCAGATATCAATCTTCATTGTCCAGGGCTGCTGAAGAGAGTTGGCTTTGTGCAAGCAAGAGGCAGCACATGCTGTGGTCAGTTTGAACGGAAAACTGACAGCCTGGTTTTTTTGTCCTAAGGACTATGCACTCAGTAAACCAGTTTAAGGAGCTTTTCAGCTTGACTAAGGTGGCGGCAGCTGGGATATACAAAGTCCTGTCCAGATTTTTCTGTAGTTTTCTCTAGCTGGCTGGAGGCTGTGTGTGCAGTGTCCTGTCTCCTCTCTGCAGGTGTGGTTTGAGTGAGGCATATGCTTGTAATTTCAGGCTGGGTTTGAGGTCAGAGCAGATGTGCAGCCCAAGAGTCCTCCCTAAAATGGCCAGATTTCAACTATGCTCAGCCTAACTCCAGGACAGCAGGAGAAGCCCTGGTGTCCCTTGGCCACTAGAGGTCTCTCTGGCTCTCAATTTCAAAATGGTCTCTTGGAAGAAAAGGATGATCTTGTGAACTCTGGAAGGGTGGAGGGGAAGAGAGAGGGCAGAGTCAGCCTTCCTACCTGTGCTCCCTTGAGGGCTCTAGGAGTGCGGAGAGGAGGGGAGCGGAGCAGGATGGGTAGGGGTGGGAGGGGTGCTGTGCTGCTGCCCAGAGCTGGCTGGTCTCCTTCTGCACCAGGCTTTCTTGTATCCAGCCCCACAGCCTTTCCTGTAGTGACACCCTACTCCTCAGCAGCCTGCTGCTCAAACCACCGAAAGTTTGAGCAGGACGGAGCCTTAGAAAGCATCCAGGCCAATGGTTCCCAAACTTGAGTGTTGTATAAAAACCACTATCTGGATTTGTTATCGTTGAGTGCTGGTCCCTTCCCAGAGCTCCTGAGTCATGAGTCTGGGGTAAGGAGGGGGCCAGAGAACTGCATTTCTAACAAGCTGCCAGGTGCTGGTCCACAGGCCTTGCCTTGAGAACCACTGGGCTTGGTAAATCTTTCATGCTGTGGGTGACCACGAAAGTGAGGCCAAGTGAGGAGAACTTGCCAAGGTCACCCAGAGGGTAACAGCAAAGCTGAGACTAGAATTTAGGCCTGTGAGTCTGGACCTCTTTCTTACCAGTGCACTGTGACCTGTATACAAAAGTAGGGGTGGGATGCACAGTGCCATTTTGTAGCCCTACAGTGATGCTACATTACAGTCTGGAGGGAAATACCTTGGGTTCTATGAATTTCCCCAGGCTTTCGTGGCAACACTAATGCTAGGTGGTCAGCTAGCTCACTCACTGGGCCCGAGACCTGCTCTCTCACCAGGGCCTGGCAAAAGGCTCTGCCCAGAGTCATCGGTGAAGGAATGTATATATATATATATATATATATATATATATATATATATATATATATATATATTATATATTTAAAATTACTATTACATATTATTAACAGTATTGATCCTGAATCTTCAAACATCAAGGGCCTCCCTGTAAATATGTACAACTTCTTCTACCCTTCTCTAATATTAGGGCATCTCAAATTAATCCTGTCTCAGTGGCAGTGGCCCATGGCCTAAGGAGTGCTAGGAAAGTGCCTCATCATCATGTGGTTAGGTACCTGCTGTGGGCATGTGAGTACACTATTTCAGAGAACCAGAAAGGTCAATCTTCAAAGACAAGGTATGGTATGGGGCCAGGACCCTAGGAAGGGGAAAGGGAAGATTTCCCGCTGAGGACTTGCCACCTGCAGCCTCTGTGGGACTCCTCAGCAAGTACACACAGGACCAATCCAAAGAGGGCAGTACTAGCAGGAGGACTTAGTTCTGGGCAGAGCTGTCTTTCCCTAGTGGAGAGTCACAGGAACAGGGTGAGGAGTGGAGAGGGTGGGCAAACTGTGGAACAAGCTAGTCCTGGAGAAACCACTAGGGATCAGGTAGTGATCTCTGGGATTCAGAGTCTGAGTGGGTCAGCCGGTCACCTGAGTCATTAGCAGTGCACTTCCTAGGACCTTGAAAATGCTGATAGACTCTAATTCCCACACTTGCAAGATGAGGAAAGCAAGGACCAAAGAGGGAACAGCATTCTAAGGCCACATAGCCTCCTCCTTAATCAATGATATGTGCATGTGGGTGTTATAACAGGGGCACTGCGAGGTGGGCCTGTGCCAGGCATGCTCTAAAGAACTGGACCAGGCTTTTTCACTGTCTGGGGCCTCAGTGCCCTGATCTCTAAAATGGGGCTGGGTTGCAGCATTTTAACCTCTGATATTCCAAGGATGTTGCATCTGGATAATAAGCTTGGGCTATTTCTTTCCCATCCTGTTTTGGCTGGTTGGCTTTGCGTATGTCAGCTCTTGTCCATTTTCATAAATTTGGTCTGCTTGTGGAAGCAGTACTAGTTTCGGTGGAATATTCTAGAGGCTGAGTCTCAGGAGCTAAGCTTTTAGTCCCTTCCTGAAGGGAAGATTAGGGGGTCCCAACTAAAGTCTCCTGCAGCTCCCACATCCACTTGCCTACGTGCTAACTTACCCCTTAGGTGACTTTCAAGTTTCTTTGTAAGCTTTCCCCACGCTGCTTTGCAGCAACCCCCCAGTACCCATGAGCCACAAGGACCATGCTGCTCGCGCTCTGGCTGGCTTTGCTTCTTTGGACATCTAGTGGTAGAACTTGGCTATCCAGCCATATCTCAAGCAGTTAGCCATGTTCCTGACCTTCCAGACATCTGCGACATGAACACTGCCCCTGAAGGCAGGTCACCTGAGGGAAGGGAAGCAATGATAGAAGACAAGGTGTCGTGTCCTGTCCTCTAGTGGTTCTGTGTGTTTTAGCATTGCCTTCCTACCAGCTCAGTTGCTGGGGCAGGGGACCCAGACGTCTCATCTGCATTTTTTGTGGCACCTGCTTAGATCTCTAGGAACTCTTGGTAGGTAACAACATGTTTCCAAGGCCATTTTGGCCAAAGCCACCCTTTCTTTCCATGTGTGTGCTATTGCTAGGACAAGGAACATTGTGTATACCTGCACACAAGCCACCACCTGTCCCTGGCTCCAGGAACATGCCTTGTTAGAATAGCAATACATGAGACAGAAAACTCATGGGCAGGGAAGCAGTGATTCCCATTGAGTGCCTAAAAGGGACCCAACATCTGGATATTCTTCTTGGTACTCATCATCAGCATGGCTCAACTGCTTATGTGGGCTGGGTATTCTGCCTGCACCCCCTGGAGCCCCTAAAGTCAGAATTACCAACCTTCTCATGAGGAAACTGAGGCAGAGATATAGTATGCTCACAGCTTCCCTCGCTGTGGGCAGTATAGCCATGAAATGGGTGCTCCACCCATTTCACCACCCATGACCTGCTCCACCCTCTCTAGTGACAGCTGGGAAACTGAGGCCAGAGGAAGCAAGAGACTTGGGAAAGGTCACAGAGCTAGGTGCAGACAGAACCAGGCTCTGAACCTAAGCCTCCTGGTGGCCACCCAGTGCTCTTTCCAAAGGGCCACGACCCACTGAGAGCTGTGGAGCCCAGCCCTGCTTTCAGCCATTCAGTGATGGCTGTTCAACTGGGGCAGTTCAGCAGTGGTACCTGCTTTGAGACATACCTGCTAGACATTCTTTTTGTGCTCTGCGAGTTCACAACACTGCAAGTAGGTGGACGAAATGTTTGTGGTGAGTTTGTTGCCTGAGTAATCACCAGCAAGGCTAATTTTAGAACTCTCCGACTCCAAATGTGATGTATCCTCTTGGGTCCTAGTTCTCCTTATCTGTCACCTCATAACATTTCCTTGTATCAGAGACCCAGCCAAGGACATAAGCACTGAAGCCTGATGTGCAGGGCCCCTTCTGACATGGTCAAGAAAGATATTCAAATCCTCATGAGGACAAGAGAGGGCTGTGAGTATTGGCTATGGTAGGAGAAGAGGGTTCTGGGCCTGAGCCTGGGTATTTGCTTCTAGAAAGGCTCCCAGTAAGGTGTCTCCCAGAACCATTCACCCGGATGTCCCAGGAAATGATGGTCTGAGATCAGCTGTGTTCTTGCTGCTGTGCTAATGATATTATAGTACCTTTACAAGATACCTAAAGCTGTGGGAGGGACAGTCTGGGGACAAAAGATAGGGGAGGGAGGGAGCTAGGTGCTGGCCTTGTTTGGAGAGCAGACAGCTGTCAGGGAAGGGCCATCAGCATTGAGTTGGACACTAGAAGTTGCAGTCTTTGGAGATATTGATAGGGGATTCTATGAAAACTGGTGACATCATGGTTTGTCATTGGTGAGTTCTTAGGGAGCAGAAGCTGGCCATCTTGGGAAAGGTCCATCCTTCATGGTACCTCTGTTGTCTTGGGGGCCAGCCTTGTTCTTTTTTTCCTTATTTTTTGTCCAACAGACACAGTGGAGACCCCTGTATTGTTACAGGCAACTAAGCTAGATAGAAATATAGGCAGTCAGACAGGGATATGGCCTCAAAATAGCTAGTGCAAAAGACCACATACCTTCCAACTGTGGGAGAGACAGACACTTCCCACTGTGGGCCAGACCTCAAGACAAAAGATCAAACAAATACACCCACATCCTAAGGATTGATATTCTAAATAGGTCTCTATCACCCCAAGGAAGCCAGGAGTCCTAATTCCAGTGTTGGAAGGGGAAGAGTCACTGCTCTTTAAGCATGCTGGCTTGCTAGTGACTCGCTTCCCATTTGTTCCTGATTTAATCAGTTTTACCTGAGCAATTAATCTTACTGGTTGACCATAGTTCTGTCCCATCTTATGCCCACCTTGCAAGTTCCCGTGTTTTCCTCACCTTGGACCCGTCTCACCTTGTGGTTTTGCTCTATAAAAGTCCCTAAAAAGACGGAGTCTTTGGCGACCTACTCAGGACCCTGTCAGTCTCTCTCTCTCTCAGACATAAACTTTCTTTCTTTCTTTCTTTTAATAAATATATTCTGCTCTTAACCTTGGTTGTTCCTAAAATTCATTCTTCAATTTTAGAGAACATGAACTCATACTGGACATGTAGTAGGTTGGGAGTTTCGTTCCCCTATATCAGGATGAGCCTGGCTGTGGGTGGCATCCAAGGACTGAGAAGGGAGGCCCCTACTCTTACCCTCTAGGAGCTCCTTGCAGAGGGGTCTGCTGTGGCAGGCAGGTGCCCATGGCTTAAGATCAAGAACCTATGTGGTAGGAAGTGAGAGGAGGTGGGGCCCCGTGCCAACTGGCAATAATGCTGCTGTTGGAGCAAAAAGGTGCACAGGGCCCATGGTTGTGTCCAGTGGCAAGGAAATGCCTACCAAGTTCTTGTTCTCCCTGGGCTCCATGATTCCCATCCTTCCAGCCCATCATGAATTACCTCTGGCAGGCCCCTGCAGCCCATCTTCCATTTTGCCTTGCAAGGGAGTCTGGGTATTACAGGTCAGAGCAGCAGCCACTGCTGCTGAGGAATGTCCGGGTGTGTGTGGGGGAGTAGAAAGCTGTTATAAATCATGGCCAGGGACTCAGCCAAAGAGCAGATCCCCATGAAAAGGCTGCAAGTGGACTTGGTTACAGAAAGATACAGGAAAATCTCATCCTGCATAGGTCAGGGTTGGGGCTGTTGGACAACAGGAAAGTATCCTTGTTGGGCAGCCCTGGAGAGGGCACAGGAAGCAAAGCACCAGTGATTCTGAAGAATGTTGTGGGAGTGTTCAGCAGGGACAGTTACAGTTCATAGTGAGAAACAGAGTCCCTGATGGGAGGTAGGCCGGCAAATCTCCACCCTTCCTGTCCCCTGCCCCTGGCCTTTCTTTGCTCCAGAGAGGGGCCCCAGAGCTTGTCTGATCTTGTTCCGGAGGGTCAGAGCCCAGTGGAAACCAAGTGGGGGGAGGTGTGGTGGGAGCCGGATCACTGCGGCTGCAGCTGGAGACAGCCCGGGGGCCCAGATGGCTGTCATTCTGCTGAGCAGGAGTAACCCGAGGGCAGGCAGGACAGATGGCTGGGTGCTGGAACTGCCCCAGGGTCGATCGGGCCTGGAGGGGTAGCAGACACAGAGGCCACCCTAGCAGACCATCAGGAATGTGTTGGGAGGGATATTCTGGAATGTCACCCTCCTATATAAAATTGCATCACTGCCCAAACCAGGAGGCCTATTCTCAGGGGATATTCCAGTGTCCAGAGGGCAAGAAATCTATCTGTAGTCACTGGCCAATTTTAAAGCTTCATTAGGGAAGGTGGACCTCACAGAGGGCTGGCATGGGAAAGTCTCAGAAGGGAGGAAGGAAGAAGGGGAGTCAAGTGCCAGCTGGCTCACATATGGTACCCTGAGATACATAAGCTGTTGGAGCCACTGGCCTGGGTGTCCCCTGAAAAAGGAGAGGTCCCCATGGCAGCTGTTGCCTAAGACAAGCATGCATCTGGGAAGAGGGGTCTGGTTAGGCAGAAGTGGATACTCTGCGCTGATGCAGCTGCTGGCTTTCCCGGATCTGGCCTGAGTCTTTGAGGTCAGTCCCAGTGGGCTGGGAGTCCAGGGCTGGAGGAAGGCTCCTGCTGAAGACGAGTGCAATGTATGCCATCTCTGTGTCACCTGCATTAAGTCCCTACCTTCCTGTGTTTTGGTTGAGTCTTTTTCAGGTATTCTATCTCAGTTCTTGTGGGCCATTCAGGAGAAGGCAGGGGTGGAAGGTGAAGACAGTGTTGCCCAAGGTGCTATTAGCATGGAGGGGTGTATTTGAGGTACACCCAAGGGGAGGTGGTTCTCATGACCTCAAGGTGTACCTGCTTGTGGAAGAACAGGACCAGAACACCCTGAAGTTAGCATTCCAGGTGACTTGCTGCTAAGAGGGAGGGGACATGTCCTGGGTATGTGAGGCTTACCTCCCCTGCACCTATAGATTCTCTCTTTACTGCCACCTGGAAGGATCTGGGATGATTCTGTTTGGGGAACCTCATAGAAACAGCTTTGAGTAGGACTACATAGTTGCCTTGAGACCCCTGAATATTTCCTTCAATGCAGTCACCAGAGGAGGCCACAGAGCTAGTTTAGTAATGCCACTGCCACTTGAATGTGTTTCTGAAACCCTTCCCTGGCAACTCCAAATAGTGTTCCCTGTCCACCCAAGAAGGCAGGTTGCAACTGTTTAGAGGACTCACCTTGTTATTCCTGGAAGCACACAGTCTCTGACTTGATATTAAACCTGGTTAAAAATTTCACTCCACCTTCAAAGGCCAAAGCCTTGAGCCCACTGAGGGAAAATCCGAAGAATGAACAGCCAGCAATTCCCAAAGGCAAATTTCCAAGAGGATTTAGGGGGGACAGCGAATGGTTAGAACAAGTAGGGGGTGTTCAAGGTGAGTTCTTTCAGGGGACAAAGGCAGTGGGGAGAGGACCTAGTCTCACATGCTGTGACTATAGGACAGGTGTCCACGGGCTCTGTCCACATCCAGCACATGAAATGACCAGATACTCATGTGAGGCCACTCACCTCGCCTTTCCCCACTGTGGACAGTTAGAGGACCAAGGGCCACAGATAGCACCAATGGGCTAGATTTTCCAATAATTGAGGCCTTTCAAAAATCTATTAGCAGACAACTCTGATCCCACATTATCCTGCCTGTCAGTTTTGACTACAAAAGTTGCTGCACAGGGAAGGTGCGTAACACATGTCTGCTGAATGGGAGGGTGTCTCTGAAGATGAAGTTTGCCCTGTGTTCCTTTCAAACCTTAGAGTTATCCTTCTTCCTAACATGGACAGGCAGAGGGGAGAACATAAAAAGAAGCCCATCCTGAAGGGCGATGGAAGGGGCCTATGGCATCTCTCCAGACTTTGCCATTGTACACGGACTGAGATCTAAGGCCCAGCTCTGCTACTGTCCGGCCGTACTTACAAGTGGCCAGCATGCCCCTGGGAGATGGACTTTGGAAACAAAGGCAACAGTGCTTCCCCGTCATTCCTGGAACTTGGCATGCGGACCCTGCTTCATAAAGGACAGGTGCTGCTTCTCCCAGTGAACCAAAGGGCTACGGTCCCTGGGGAGCCTTCAACAGGGCTCCACGGATATGTAGTGGGGAAAGCAACAGGGAGGCCATGTGGACAGTGCAGGGAGGCCCCTCACCTCTGTCTCATCAGAACAGCTCTGCCCTGACCTGTCCTATATCCTGAGCTCTGATTTAACACTGTTTTTGAGAAAATATTTTAGTTCCTAAAATGGGTTTGAAAGTCAGCACACTGGGTAATGGCTGCCATCCGTCCTAGCAATCAACTTGATGTGTGTCTAAGCTCAACCTGGGGCTCTCTCTCCATCTCTGGTCCTTCATGCATCTTTCTGCTGGTGTCTCCCGGCTTCTGGCCCTGTCCCCAGCACCCTCACCTTACCCTTGACTATAGTTTCGCACCTGGTGAAGCGGACCTCGCAGATGTTGCACATGTATGGCTTCTCCCCAGTGTGGGTCCTCATGTGCCGTGGTAGCTTCCCGGCCCCCATGATGACTTTGTGGCAGATGGGACACTGCTGAGAGGCCTTGGGCTTCAGCTTGCGCTCCTCTACCAGTGGCCAGGGTGGGAAAAGGCTCCCCAGATGGGTGGCACTCAGGAAGTTAAGATAGGCACCATAGTCGTTCTCTGCCTTGATGGGGCCCAGTGGCCCCCCAGGCAGGTCAGGGAACATGTCCTTGAAGAAGTCGCTAGGGAAGGGTGGTGGCGGGGGTGGGGGGAGCTCCTCCTTCTCCTCTTCTTTGATCTTCCGGTTTTTGATTACCAGATCCAGTGGCCCACTGTCCATTGGCTGCTCAGGCAGCTGGGCAAAGGCACTGAAGTCCCCTGGCCAGAGGTGTGGGAAGAAGTCTGGGGCAAATGGAGATAAGGAGGGTCTCCTGTCAGGGATGTTGGCTTTGGGATACAGGTTCTCCCTCAGCAGAGACTCAATGGAGAAGTCCCGGATCACACCCAGATGGCCAGGGCTGCCATCCTGGAACGAATCAGGGAAGTCCCTGGGTGTGTCTGAATAGGCCTTCTCCGTGAGATGGTCCGTTTTGGAGGGGCTTTGGTGACAGTTGATGTCCTGGGGCTCGGGCAAGTTTTCTTGGTCAGCAAAGTCCTCTGTATCATCATCCTCATCTTCTTCTTCCTCTTCTTCCTCTTCCTCTTCCTCTTCCTCTTCCTCATCGTCGTCATCTTCCTCATCATCATCCTCCTCCTTGTCATCCTCCTCGCCTCCGTCGCCACCAGGCTCCATGATCTCCAGGCACACGTTCACGATGCACTGGATCTCTAGCATCCTGGCGGCGTTGAGGATGTGCTCGACGTTGGAGGCAGTGATGGTGAGTGTGGAGGTGTAGGCAAACTCCAGGATGGCGGCCAGAGCCTCGGGCTGGACGAAGTCGATCTCGTAGACGTAGGGCTGGCTGGCTAGGCTGCCGGCTGTGAAAAGCTTCTGGAAGTACTTGCTGCACGCAGCTAGGACAGAGCGATGTGTGCGGTACTCCTGCTCCTGTGCCACCAGGAGCACGTCGCACAGCAGCCCTGCCTGCCGCTGCTCGTTGAGACTGCACAGCACCTCGCTGCTGTGGTCGGGGAAGGGAATGCCGATGAGCTCGTCAATGCCACTGGCCATGTTCGCAGCCAGAGCCCTGCAAGGACACACAGAGAGGCCCAGTGGGTTAGTAGCATGGCTCAGGAAGAGAATCAGTTCCAGGACTCTGAACTACTTGCTTGCCTGCACCCCTACTTTGCTTAAGGGGTTCCCTGCCACCAGAAAGCCAGCTCTTCTACCTCTCCACTTTGCCAAACCTCACCTGCAATGCACAGCCCAACACAAGCTGGGCTTTTATCTGCACCCCGGGAAGCTGGGAGTTAGTGTCTCACTGGAGAGCAGGCATCAGCTCTGTAGTGAAAGCTGTAGGGGCTTCTCCTGGGCATGGTTCACTGAATTCCACTTTTTGAATGTGGAACTGCAGAACCAAGGATGAAGAGCCACATGAAATCCAGAGGTTCCATGCACTCTGGCCACAGGGCTCACCTTTTACACAAAGACCATGCAGTGCTTCTCCCAGGAAGATGCTCTCGTTTGTCTTGGGGTCCTTGGAATTTGTAGCAGACTCACATTTTGCACTGGCTACCAGGAAGCTTAATATCCACTTTGTGGCCCATTTTTGTCAAGTGAATCGGGATTTGGTGGGATATTTTGGTTCTGAAACTTACTCATGGCTTTATCAGAGTTGATGGAATTTCTTTTTTTTTAATTTTATTTAAAGAGAAACAAAAGCATGTAAAGTGTAGAGATAATACAGAATTCAAAAAAAAAGATAAACAATAAGAAATCACTAGTTAATAAATTACATATTATCCTCTTAGAAACAGTTGTTCAAGTTACAAAATTAAAGCATACAAAGTAGATAGTCAAACAGTGAGAGTGTGAACAGCTACGCATGCATGAATCTCTACGTGTATTTCTATCCTTTCTGTATTAGAGGGAAAAACAAAACCTAGCAAGACAAAACAAAACAAATTCCCACAAAAACACGAAACCAAAAAGTTGTATAAAACCACAGCACAAGGCGATCCACAATGATCACTGTGTTGCCTCTTACCCTCTCCAACAGAATGTCTATATGATGAGGCATAACTGAACACAACAGTATAATTGAGTATAGCAGCAAGTAACAACACCAGTAAAATAAAACATTATAGACAGTATAAAACTTCAAAGACAGGTAATAATCAAACCAGAGTGCATATTCTAGTGAATCTTGTCATCTTCAGTGCAGTTGCCTATACTCTCAGACTTGATACTATCAATCATAACAACTTTGAATAAAATCTATCAATACAAAACAGCAATCCAACAAACCAGATTTGATTACGATCAGTCATGGTCAAACTGTGTAGGTTTTACAGAGCTTTAGATTAAGTTAACAGGAAATTAAGGATGATTACCATACTATATCTTGTTATTTTCAGGATTACTGTCTGTGCCCTCAAATCTAGTACAGGTAGAATGACTGGAACAGAATATAATACATCTAAGCAGAGTAGTGTGAGTAATGTGGGTTTTAAATCCTGGTGCACTATTAACAATATAGTGTATCAAGGCCATCTATGTTAGAATTTCTAGTTATCCTTCTCTGCCTCATTTCTGCTATGCGATTTTTCTGCCTGTTTGCCTACTTTTCTCCTTCATTCTACTGCCTGCCCCACTCATTGAGGCCTTTCTGCCACTGTTCCTAAAATCCTGGTATTTTTTTTCTCTTTCTCTAGAATGTCCTTCAGCAATCTCTGTAGGATTGGATTGGTGGTCACAAACTCCCCCTGTTCCTCTCTGTCATGGAAGCATCTTGTTTCTCCATTAATTTCTAGTGACGGTTTTGCAGGGTACATCAATCTGGGCTGGAGGCCACCTTCCTTCAGGACTTGGAAGACTTCACTCCAAGCTCTTCTTGATATGATGGTCTGTGTCGAGAAGTCAGCTGTGATTCTGATGGGCTTACCTTTATATGTAATCTGTTTCTTTTCTCTGACAGCTTTTAATATTCTGTTTTTATATTGAATTTCTGGTATCTTGATTATTATATGTCTGGGTATAGATCTGTTTTGGTTGTAGGTGGCTGGAGTTCTGTATGCCTCACACAACCGAATGTCATTTTCTTTTCCCATGCTTGGGAAGCTTTCCTTAATTATTTCCATGAATAGCCTTTGTAATTCACCTGTATGTATTCCTGCTTCTTTGTTCATGTTTCTTTTCTTAAATTGTAGATTCTCTTGTCATCGTCTAGCCTTTGTATTGTTACTGCCTGTTTCCTTGTTATTTTTAAGAGATCTTTCCTTTCATGATCACATATTGCAAACTTATCTTCAAGTTTTGATAGTCTATCCTTTTAAGGCATTTTTCCAGCTTTCAATGGAGTTTTTAATTTCCTGGTAGTCTCTTTGAATCTGCTTCATGTATTCTATATTTTCTTTATACTCTTTATCGAATGTTTCTCTCCTTTTTTGTGTTTCTCCCTTCTTTCATCTGTATCATCCCGAGAGATGCTTCCTGAGAGCATTTCTTTTATTACTCTACTCATATCCTGCTTTACCTGATTTAATATTTCAGATTTGAGCTCGTCTACAAGGTCCTGAAGATATCTCTTAATGTCCATTGAAGCCATGTCTGATGTTGCGTGTTTGCCGCCCTCAGTCTCCCTTGTTTTTCCTTCTCCTGGATCAGGGCTCTCAGGGTTCTGGGCTGGGGGCCTCCTCCTGCCTCTCTCTCTTGTCATGGCCCTGGCTTCCTCCACACAGGTCACAGTGCAGGTCCCAGCCCCTTCCCTGTTGGTCATGTTTCCTCCAAAGCACACTGATAAGGGAACTCCGCCCTCTCCCACCTGCTCTTGTCACTGAGGTGTAAGCAGTGGCTGCATATGCCTGCCCCTCCCCACCAGGCCGCCAAACTTCAGGGGCGATCACCTGGTTAGTGTGTGCTGGGTGCAGGGAATCAATTTGTGACGGCTCATTGGGTCCCAGCCAGGGGCATGGCACAGTCCAAGAAAATAGCACATGAATCTGCTCTGGGGAGGGAGCAACCAACTGAAGTCACTGTCACTCCCAGTTCAGGCTCCTCCTGCCCAATTCCAACATGTCGCCCACCTGGTCGTGCCCTTCCTGTGTGGGGGGGGTCTCATTCCCAGCACTGACCGTGAATTAATGAAGGTCCCTTCACTGGCTCTGCTCTCCATTGGGCTCACCAACCCTGGACTTCAGCACTGCTGTTCTTTCTGTGAGTGGCAGTGGGAATGAGTTTGGGGAGCTCTGCTGGCCGGCACGGATTCAAGCTGGTGCAATCTTGGCAGGTCATTGTGAAAACGCTGTTCCTTTTAGTTTTTAGCTATTTCAGTTGTAGTCCCAAATTATTTGATGAGCTTTTTTAAGTTTTAATTTCTTCCTGTGTCAAGAGGATCCATCTCCCTCTGTCTGGGTCTCTCCAGGGTGTTTTATTCTGGCATATGAATTGTTTCTCCTGGGAGGCTTTGTATTCTGTTGCTCACTGATCGGCCATCTTGTCTTCTCCTCTGGAATTTCTTTTTGTTTATAATTCTTGCTTTCTCTCTTTTAATACATTCTGTATGTATTTCACATGTATGTCTATTAACTATTTCACTTGTAAGTAGATGGTGAAATCAATATGGATACCAGTGTACTTTTAATTAATTTATCACGACTGTATCTGTAAGTCTCATGAATGTATCAACCTCTGTGCAGAGTAACCCTTCTGAGTCACTTTGTCATTATGGTTGTCCCAGACTTAAGATAGTTGGGCATCATTTTTCAACTTTATGATAGAGTGAAAGTGAACCCACACAACCATTCTGCTTTTCACTTTCAGTGCAGTAAATAAATTACATGAGATATTCAACACTTGTTTGTAAAACAGGCTTTGTGTTAGATGACTTTATCCAACTATAGGATAATACTAAGTGTTCTGAGCATGCTTAAAGTGGTAGGCTGAGCTATGATATTGGGTAGGTCAGGTGGAGTAAATGCATTTTTGACTTAAAATATTTTCTACTTATGATGCATTTTGGTCCATAGTGTCAAGACCAAATGTAGCCCCTCATTGTCGAAGAGCATCTGTCTATATGTTGTGGCTACCGGGCAAAAGTAGGGCAGGGCTGAAGGTGACTGGCATTCCTTCCCTTCAGGAAGCACCAGTCCCAGCCTATTAACATTTTCAAGCTGGACAAAAATTGGCTTTTGTTAAAATACGCATGGCCCTTCTACTGGTAGCAATGCCCAAATGTGGCCCATAGATAATCCTGAGAATGGCCTGACCCTTATCTTGGTACAATTAAAATGAGGAGAAAAGAAAAAGAAAGGACCAACAACCTATAAGCCCCATGTGTCAGTGGGGAATTATCCTCACACATTTATCTCCTGGAAGTTTCAGCCCTGGGAAGGCAGAGTAGGGGAAGGAAGTGAGAAGTGCAGACGAGGGAACAAGAGACACACAAGGTGCTGAGTGTTTCTTCCCTTCCCTGCTTCTCTTCCACTCTGGACCTTCTCTCAGCAATCTCAGCTGACCAGGTGCTCAGAAGGTTTCCCAAAGCAAAGGTCCCATTGCTACCCCATCTTTTCATTAAGGGCAGAGACCTTTGTCTCCTTGATCTATTCGTTGGGTTTTCCCCTTCTGCCAGGCACTATCCTGGGCTCTGAGGATGCGTGAAAACCAAATCAAGAAGTCTCCTGCTCTGACCAACCTCATGTGACCACAGCAGCTGTGATAAAATCATGTTTCATCAAAGAGGCCACACAGTTGGCAAATATGCCATCTTGCTTTAAAAAACGTTCAACACTGTTAACCATTGCAGAAATGTAACTTAAAACCACAAGGAGATGTTGTTACATACCTATTAGGATAGCTAAAATATAAAAATAGTGACAAGACCAAATGCTGGTGAGGATGTGGAGAAAAGGCTAACTTGTACATTGCTGGTAGAAATGTAAAATGATACAGCCACTCTGGAAAATGTATGGCCATTTCTTAAAAACTGCATTATTGACTATTTATTTCAGGGAAATGAAAAACTGTGTCTACACAATAACCTCAGTAAAATACTCGTGGCCATTTTATGTATAATAATCAATAACCAGCTTCAACTCCTGCCTCTGGCAGCAAAGGTCCCTCAAATGGCCAGCCATCTCTGCTATCTCTGAGTGAGTGGCCTGGACAGTGGGTACTCAGAGGGGCTAAGGCTCTCCTCTGTGTCAGAGGGTAGGAAGGACTGAAGTTGGCAGGGGGTGAGTGGCCCTGGCTTCCAGGAAGACCAAGCAGGAAGGGCCAAGCAGGGCCTACTGAAGTCCAGCAAGCACGCTGGGTTTGGCCTCAGCAGTGGAGCATGGACTCCTCCCAGGCCCTTCATAGACATTGCTGGTTCCCCTTCCCTGCTCTGTGGCAGTGGCCCCTTTCTGGTGGTTTTGGCAAAGCTTTGCCAGCAGAAGGGAAAGGAGAGGAGGAAAGGGAGCTGAAGCTCACTCAGGCTTTCCCATTCCCCTTTTGACACGGCCGTGGGTGGCACTAACTGTATGTGGCATGTGGCTATAACCCTACCCTCCAGTGTGCCCCAAATGTATCCCTGGTCCTCCTCTTCTCAGTTCCCAAACATAGCGTTCTCAGTCTCCAAACCTTTGTTCATGCTGAGCTACTGTGGGAAAACATTCAATACCATGCATCTTCAATGGTCCACATCATACCACACTCCAATCTCACCCAGATGTTCCCTTCGCCATCCCTCAGTTCAGGTGCCAGGCCTCTCCAGCCTTGGTCTTTGGACACCTGATGATCCCAGCCATTGATTGTATTTGACTCTGTCTTGTATTATAACCAGTGATAGTTATGTCTGGCATTTCTGCTAGATTGTAAGCTGCTTGAGGACAGATACTACCATCAGTACCATTAAATGCTTGGCATAGTCCTGGTATACAGTTAGCAAAAGTATATAGCAAGGGCTGTTCTAGTAATTAGTACTGAAATTATTGTTTTACAGGTTGTTCCCTATACAAAAGATCTTCATCTAAGAGGTGGCAGTGGCAGGTTTAACAACAGTCTCAGTGATTTCGGCCTCTTGATGGTGGAATTTTATGTCTTTGCATGCTCCCCTTCACATTAATAGGGTGGCCAATAAGATCTGTGGGAGTGAGAACAGGTGACCTCTGGGCGTCCCGGAAGACATGGCTGCTTCAGCTTTGCTTTCTCTTCATCACTCATTCTGGGGAAGCTAGGGACCACACAGAGAGGATGCTCAAGCCAGGAGAGGGCCATGTGACAAGAGATGGAGGTCCACTGCAACAGCAGCACCCACTTGTCCCGTGTGAGTGGCTCCCCCTGTCGCCATCAGACCTTGCCCTCATGGCACCTCCTGCTGACACCTTGACAGCACTTTCATGAGAGAAGCTGGACTGCTCAGTTCAACTTCCCCTGAATTTATGACCCGCAGAAGCTGTGAGATGATAAATGCTTATTCTTACTTCAAGCCATGAAGTTTCAGCATTGTCCGTTACGCAGAAACAGATGACTGACACAGGGGCACTGTTCCTTTCCTAGATATTGTAGACTTGTGATATTTATGATGATAATTTTCTGCAGTTAAATGTCAGTCTAACAAAATCAGCGCATTATAAGTGCTTTGGTAGATTAAAGTAAATTTATTGAGGAAGCGATATCTTTTCCTAATTCCCACAAAGCCATCCTCAGGGTAGTAGGGGTCTTGAACCTCAGAGGGGCTTTGTCCTCAGAAAAGACAATGAGTGAAACACTGCTTCCATTGTTGGGTAGAAACCCAAGGTCAGTGAAACTGCAGGAAATTAGTTCTTTATGGAAAGCAAATTTCCTTGCTTGCTAAGGTCTTATTCCTTTAATGATGACAGTGCTTGCTAATGGTACTCAGGGAAAATTCCAATCATTCCTTAAGCTTTTCCTGGCAATCTTAAATAGAGGAACCAGGGCCCATTGGACTATGTGTTGGTGCTCAGTGTCTCAGTGTTTGTGGTGACTGTGTCCGAGCCCACTGCAGAATAGAAAGTAGTTGCCCTAAGCTGAATGCCCCACCTCCTGCGCTTCAAGGGAAATGTGTACATGGGGTCTAGAATCAGGAAACCAGAGCTGTGTAAGTTTACTACTAGGCCTCTCCACCTTTCTGGGCTTCTGCTTTCTCCCCATGTCACTGGGTGTCATGAAAAATCTGGTAACACACATCATGAGGAGATTGAAGAGTGGCAACAGGTCCTGCCCAGTGACCTTGGACTTGAAGGCTGGTCTGCCTAGCAGGGACTTCTGACTGTCTCGGTTTGTCATCTTTGTTCCATTCCTGGAGGAACAGATGTAACCATGGTAGCTCGAGGTTGTTTTTCTAGGCAGGACACTAAGCCGGGGGTGGGGGCTGGGAGGGGTGAGCTGTGGTCAGAAGGTGGGCGGGGGATGCTGCTGCTTCATTGTCTCTCTGGGAAGAAACACCTCCGCCCTGCTTTCTGGGAGCTTCCCTGGTGACCCTAAGATTCCCATGCCCTGGTGAACCAGCACTCACAGTGTCCCGGAAGAGATGCCACAGCCCTCCCCCACCTTCCCACCCAAGCCTTCCATCCCCTTCTCTCCCACCAACCAAGCCAGGGCAGTCTCTCTCCAAGAATAACAGGCATGGGGAAAAAAACTACTCTCTCTCTCCCTCTCTCTCTCTCTTTCTCCCTCTCTCCCTCCCTCTCTCTCTCATGCACTCAAAATGAAAAACTCTCAAAATCTTCTGGAGGCTTGCTGCTACCAAATAAAAACCTCTGGTAGGAAGATGATAGAAAAAATATATATACCGTAGTCTATACATGTATATATATATATATATACACACACACACACACACACACACACACAGTGGGAAATGAAGGAGAGAGCAGAAGAGAGCCTTAGAAATGGAGAAAAGAGGTAAAGGACAAGAATGAAGGGAGGTTAAAATGTGCTTAGGTATGGCTACAGTTCCACAGGACAAAAGGTCTAATTCAGTATACTCTGAACTTGTATTTCAGTGGAAGCTTCTAGAATCCAGGTAGGCCCAAGCAACTTTGTCTGATGAAGACAGGTCCTCGATTATTCAGCTGTAAAATAAGAGTATCTTTTCTCTCCCAGAGAGCTGTGCTCCCAGATAGTGAGCCAGCATTTTCAACCATCATCAATATGAGCTACTATTTATCAAGTGCCTGTCACATGTCACGAACCTCTGATGCTTCCTCAAAAACACAACTCTGAAAGTTGCATATTTTCATTAGCATCTCCAGCACAAAGACAGAGAAGCAGGTATGGGAAGGGTAAGGGACATGCCCAAGGCTACACAGCCTGCAACTGTCAGCCACGATTTAAACCCAGCTACATTTGGTGACAAACCTCACATGTGTTCCCCTTCATGCCACCACCTAAGAAAGGGGCAGAAGCATTTGAACCCTTCTTCCTATAGACCGACTCTTACCCTAGAGTTTGGTCAGAGCCAGGCCTAAGAGATGGGCACTGGGTTGTGAGGACCACACTCTCAGAAAGCTAAGGGGACAGCTCAGTGCCAGGTGCACATAAGAGGTGTGGACAGAAAGGCCCTTGGCTATGTAAGTGTGGCAACCAGGAGCAGGAGCTTTGCCTTGCTGTGAAGGGAGAGGAAGACATTGTGACATCATCTCTTACAAGCTCCCAGTGTAACCCTCTGGCATGTGAAAAGTACCATGATCTTTCAAGATTTTCAATACCAATGAGGCAGGCAAGGTTGATAAAAAATTTGATGTCTATCTTATCAATGAGGAAAATAAGAGGGAGAAAGAAGCCAGTACCCAGGGCCTCATGGCGAATTAGTGTCAGAGACAGAACTAAAATTTGGGTGTTTTAATGCCAAACCCTGTGTGCCCTTGTTGGGTCACCAGTGAGGTGCAGTGCTGCCTGCCTGGTAGAAAGCAGTACAATTCTTAACTTTTTTAGCACTGTGAAATGAAATGTAAGTGTGTTATATCTTCCTGATGTCCTCAATTAACTTATGGAATGAGAGTGAGTGCCTGGATCTCACTGTGTGGTATGTAAGTGGAATAAGTCAACAGTGATCACCATGCACACCTGGGTATTTGTAGCACATTTCCCTTGAGAGGTTACCTACTTCCTGGCAGGGGGTCTGTTTCTTCTATATCTGTATCATTTCCAAGACATCATCAAGCAGGAACCTGATAGACTGTGAACAGATAAGATCAGGCCAAATAAACAAACAAGGCAGATTTGTTGTCTTAAGTGGCAGTGGAATGAGTCCAATTCTCTGCCATGGATACATGTAACATAAAATAGGAAAGCAGAGACCTGATTTCTGCTTGAGTCCCATTGCTTTGTTGCCCTCCATGGCTGCCTTGATGGTGTGACTTTCATGACAATTCTATTGTTCTGATCCACAATTCTAGCACCTCCCTGAATCCTGCTCAGTTCAGCAAATCCGGGACTCAGGATGAGTCTTCCACCTGCCAAATCCACAGGGCAGGCTGGCCCCAGCCAGCAGACTCCTACTGCTGGGAAACTGGCCCCACCCTGTCTCCAGCCCCCAGCTCCTCCCTTGCCTAGGCCACCTGGTGGAATTAGTGGCTAGAGCAGAGTAGGAGGGGTGCTACATGGTGCAGAGAAAATGCAGTTTCCTTCCCAGACCTGGCAATGAGACTGGGAAGTGGCTACCTGTGTCCTTCAAGCAGGTCGTTGCCCCCTGGGGTCTGTAGGCACTGAAACCCACCAGGAGGTCATGGGCCAGGCAGGAGAGAAGGCAGAAAGTCTGACCCAAGCTGACTGCCAGCCCTGTCTCTGCCTGGCACCCTGCCCCACCCTGCCCTTGGCAGTTTCCCCAAGCAGGATGGTTACACCTTTTGGCCCCAGAATGCCCCTGAGCTTCAGCTGCCCCAGAGGCTGGGGCCAGACATGTGGGCTGGGAGGCCGGGCAGGGCCACTTTAACTTCAGCCTGCACCCTGCCTGCTTCAAGCACCCCGGGCATGATGCCCACACTGGGTAAAGCTGGCCCCACCTGCTTTGCCACCCTGCCAGGACATGCCTAGAGCCCATAGTCCCCAACTCTGCCGAGGCCATGCTCAGCCCCTTGGGGTTTCTGTGCAATTGGTCCTGAGGTTTTTCCTCTGATAAAGGTGCTGGCTGTCCTGAGTTCCCTCGCAACTGCAGTTGCCCCCCGCCCCCACCCCAACTCACACAACTGTGCACCACTTGCTTTCTAGCCTTTATGCCAAATCTGCTCATCTGTCTCCAGGAGAAGACTTGTGAGGGCCAAGACAGAGGCCAGACCTGGGAAGCAGGCACACCTGGGTTCTTACCCCAGCCCCAGGCAGATGTTCCTGTGAGGGTCTTAGGTTCCTCTGTGCCAGGCATGCCGGCCCTGCTTCACTTTTCGCTCTGAGTTAGTCAGACTACCTGCTTTTTGAGCTGGACATTCAGAAGAACATATTCATACTCACTCTCCTCCCTGTGTTTGTGTAGAGCCTCTGTCCAGAGGAATCATTATGCTTATTTTGCTAATGAAAAATAAAGCTCCTGTTGGTGAACTGACTCACTCAAGGTCATGAAACTAGCCAAATGACAGAGACCCCAAACCTCTAGGCTCTGTCACTGCGCCAAGTTATGTCCCTTATTAACCTGACCCCTTCATCACTTCCTCTTCTTCACTCCCTTTATTTCCTCCTATATACACTAGCATTGACTTGGTGGATCTAGTGGTGACCGTTCAAGCTGTGTTCTTGAATCCTTTATTCTTGTTTTACTTGAGGAGGGGGAGTACAGAGGGAGAGAGATTTGTTTTGTTTCAAGAAAAAATTGCACATCTTTTACTTCATGTTCAAAATAAAAGATTTACTACTTGTGTTTATTACAGGTGATTTCCTGAGCCAGATAACTCCTTGGGAGGCTTATTAAACCTTATTAAACCACTGAAAATTTAGATAATGATATAAATCACTTGTCTCCCATAAACAGCACTAGGCCGAGAATTCCCACATCAGCCCACGGGGGAGCCCTGTTCTTTTTCAGCACTCCTGCTCCAATGGGCCATCTCTGTAGAGAAGTGGGAATGGCCTAGATTTTGCCGGTTATTTAAAGGGCATGGACACCTGGGTTACATAGTACACTATTTTGACCCTTCCTGGGAATAAATTAGCATCTGCTCTAGCTTATGTTCTGCTCCCATATGCCACCACTGTCCATGTGTCAAGGGTCCCGGTGCTAAGGACAGGGTCCTGGAAACTGACTCTATGCTGCAGAAAGGAACCCTGGGTAGAACACAGTAGCAAGTGAGAGAGTTACAGACAGAGCAAAGAAATGTCGAGAACACGAGGAGAAAAGGCTGGGAATGCCCAGGTGTGCAGTTAACCAAGAGGAGCTAAAACTCTTTTGGGAGGAATTATAATCAAAATCCTAGCTTTATTCTGCAACGGATTCATGGTGTGACCTTGGGCCAGCCAAGTCCCTCCTGGAGCTTCTGTTTCTTTTTCTACATTAGACTGTGAGTTGCAAGGCCCCTTGCAGTCCACACGCTCCATTGCTCTACTGTCTTCCAGCAGATCCAGGACAGATTCCTGTACTCCAAGGTGATGAAAAGTTCAACTTTGGATGTCTTGGGACTGCTGTGCTTGACCATAGATTCCCCATGACTCTGCCTCTGCCTCTGCCTCTGCCTCTGTCACCACCCTAGGTTCCTTGGGAACCCTGGCAGGATACCAGCCAACACATACTGGCCTTTCAGGTGCCGAGTGCACCACAGTCAGGGTGGGTTGTCTTGTGGTCACAACAAGTGGGGTGATGGAGAGACACAGGCTGGTAAAGAGCTTGTGATGCTCCCTCACCTGGCCCAGGGTGTCTTCCCTCCTCCTCACAGTGGCCAAGGATGGTCACAGAGCTGGGGGCGGGTGCTTCTCCAGAGTGTACGCATGTTCATTGTGAACAGCCTCACAGCTCTGAGTGGGGCTGGGGAACAGATGGGGACAGACGCAGCGTGGGCTGCAAGCACGCTCGGCAGTGGCATTAGAGGAGATAGAGGGCTGCAGTCTGCGAGTCCTTTCACTTTCACAGCAGCTAATGACTGACATGCAGTGAATACCCATTTGGTGCCAGATCCTGTCTTAAACATTTTACAGGTTCTCATTTCATCCGAACTCCAGGAGACATTTGGATGATAACCGTCATCATTGTCACCTTACTTCTCAAATGGGGAAACTGAGGTCTTGAAGCAGCTGACCTCCAGGGTTCCTAAGCAGATTGCCATTCTAAAGCCATACTGGGTACTATTTTGCTAAGCACTAGAGAAATGTGGATGCAGGGATGGGCCTCTTGGCCATAAGACCTCACTGCAGAGTGGAAGACATGAGTAAAGGTCCCAAATGGATGCTGAGTGCTGGCAGAGCAGTATGGACGGGGTGCCTTGGGTCAGAGGGCAAGGGCTCTGGTAGCTCAGAGAGGGGACTAGGCAGCCAGTTATTTAAATGGCTGGCTGGGAGGCCCCACTTCCAGCAAAGGAACAGCATGTGCTAAGCAAGGTACAGGGACTGAGTAAGTGTGGCACTTTAGCAAGTGTGGCACATTAAGACAGGAATGTCAGGTAGTTTGGGGTGCCAGGTTCAAAGCTGGTTGGTGGGTGAGTCCAGAGTCAGGCATGTCTAGGGGAAGAGCTGGCATAGCAGCAACCCACCGTGGTGGAGTCAAGGCTGGATGGCAAGGTAAGGCAGGGATATCCTGGGCCTCCCAAACATGTGGACTCTGTTAGAGGCCATGGAAGGAGAGGAATCTGCTTGGTGCTGCATTTGAAGATGTCAGCAACATGTAGTCCTCCGTGGGAGGGAAAGGCAGACACCAGTTAAGAGATTGTATCTTTTGACCCAGGCAGCCCCATTATTCATGGCCACTCCTCTGCCCATATGTGGCCCCAGACCTCTGACTGGGATCTTGAGGGGGAGGGTCCTCTCCGGGAAGCAGCTGCGGGGGCGGGGGTGGGGGAAGGATAGGCCCACAGCCTATCAGAGGTGTGAGATGTCCTGGTTATGCCTCCACCCTTGAAAAATACTTCCCGCTTTTCTGCTGTGGTTCACTTCAGTTTGGAGACACGGAACAGATCAAGGGTCCAGCCAGACAGCCTCAAGGATCCCAATCCTGCCTGTGTTTTGCAAAGGAAGTGAAACCTCAGATTTGACTCAGAATTTGCACTTTTCTTCTAAGCAAACGCCATTTACCACGAGAACCGCCTGGGATTTGGCTAGGAATGAACACATTGGAAGCTTGCAATTTTCAGGCTTAATTGTACAGTTACATATAATGTTATTATATAGAACTTTTATTGCACTGAGGAAGTCCAAGAATTTCCTCTTCCTATTTATACTTGAGCCCAGTCTTTCCTCTGCTATAATTTGTCCCTTGCCCACTGCAGAAGCTGAGGGGTGTTTGGTGCCAGGAGACTTTTCTAAAGAAAGGCCAGTCACGATGTGGGATTGACATTCATTTGCCACAGCAGTTTCCCCATGGAGTGCCAGGCAACCAACAAATGCTACTGATCACTCATCATGTGCTTGGCCTGGGCTTCAAGCTATGTGGCTCTGCAAACACCCTTAGCCTGCTTTAGGGTGGGGGCTTCTGGCTTCTTCACTCAATCCAAAGCAAAATATTGCAGAGAAATAGAAGCCAGTGTGGGCAGGGTCCAGCAATAGGGATGTGGGGGACAACCACTGGTAGCCCTAGCTATGGTCACAGAGAATCTGTTTGATGGCAAATTTTAGGGAAAAGCTTACCTTCCCTTTGCTGACATGTGTCCCCAGCACCAAGGACTCTCACGATTACCAGGGACAGGGTAATAACCTTCACCTCTGGCCCCTTGTAGAGTAACACTCCTCCTGCTCCAGACATTCCCACCACATTCTAGCCATCATTGGTAATCTATCTGCTCTGAGGTTTTTGGTCTCTGGGCAATCATAAACTATAGTGGAAATATTCATCAGGTACCCAACCCCTACCTTCACCTTCCAACCCAAAGAAGTCTCGCTGATTCTCCAAGGAACTAGAGTGGGCACTGTGATTTCCTCATACCTCAGATGTGCCCCGCCTCTTTGATGTCTCAAGATCAGAGATATTAAATAAGAAAAACAGTTAGAAAAGAGTTGCCAAAAACTCATTATATGAAGATGCTATGATTGGGAGTTTTCCTATACAAATAACAGACAAGTTAAAAAATATGTTAGCGGACCCATTTACTTGGCAACATTTAAAAATAGAAAAAAAAACCCACCTAGGAATAAGGTCATAAGAAATGTGTGAGATCCATACTGAGGAAGTTTTAAAATGACTGAAACACTTTTTTAAGAAGACTTAAATCAATAGAAAGATATATCCTGTTCTTGAGTAGGGAGTCATGATATTGTAAAGAAGCCAATCCCCCCAGTGCAATGTGATCCCAATGAAAATATCAACCAGAATTTCCACTGAAATTAGATAAGCTGATTCTGAAGTTCATACAGAAAAGTAAGCATTTAAGAATAGTCAAGAAAGTTTTGAAGAAGATGATTAATAAGAATATGGAGACTAACCTAGGCTAGCCCAACCAGATATAAAAGCATATTAGAGAGCCATAAAGATAAAATATTTGGTACTGGGTAGTGAACAGAGAGACAAATCAATAGACAGTCATAGAGATGCCATAAATAGATTCAATAAATTCATATACATGTGAATGTAGCATGTAACAAGGATAGAATTTCAATTTTTGCTTTAAGATGGATTTGTCAAGAAATGGAATTGGCACAGCTGGCAATTTATGTAGGAAGCAAAAAAATAAAAGACAAAACTTGGATCCTTCCTCATTCTTTACTTCGAAATAAATGACACATATAGTAAAGATGCAGAAGCTTTACAAAATCATGAAAAGAAAATATCGCAATCATTGTATAATCATGAAGAGAAAATACTTTTCTAAGGCCAAAACTCAAAAGTCATAAAAGTTTAATAAACTTGACTAAATAGTGATTTAAAATTTTATGAACATCAAAAACCCCATAACAAAAACAAGACATAATAAAATTGGGAAAATATTTGTAAAACTTATGATTTAGGGCTAATTTCTTTTATAGAGAGAGCCTATATCAACAAATCAGGAAAAGATCTCTAGCTTAATATAAAAATGGCAAAAGATAAAAAAATGATGACAGAGAAGTACAAGTAAGAAAAATGCTTAGCGTCACTAACATTAAAGATTAAATAGATTTCATTTTTTTCTTTCTCAGTTGTATAAAAATAATAAACTATAATCACCCAGAAATTTCTTGTGTATTTACCATGCAGTTTCTTGGTTTCATGTGCTCAATTTATACCCAAGCGTGTTAAGTCTGTGCAGCACAGATTTGATAGCCAGCAAATGGAAGCAAACAGTGTGTCCACCAGTGGGGAGGCTAGAACCATCAGAGAGTAGTAGGCAGGCATCAGAGAGAATGAGGCCTATCTGTGTACAAACATATGAAGAACTAACTCTAACATTTATCATTAGCTGTAACAAAGTAGGCTGCATGACATACAGTTTGCTTGTTACCATGTTTGGAAAGATGTCACATGGAAATACGGGTTTATAGATATGTTGCTTAAATTGGTTACTAGTTTCTGAGGAGGAGTTGGAAGGCTGCCAGTGAGGGGTAAAAGGCTGATTTATTTTCCTGTGTACACTCTTTGGTGGTATTTGAATTTTAAAGCCACTACTTTTAATAACAGTGAATGATTTAGATTCTCTTCCTTCTTTCACAAATGGCCAAATCTTCTTTGGAAGTTTTCATGTCTGATCACTGTTGACTGGTTGTGGGGGCCGTCTGGCTCTTCTGTCTTAGGTTTTCTGCCTATAAACTTGTGCTGATGAGATTGGAGTGTCTGTTGGAGTGTATGTGAGGACCAAATGAAAACAGGCTTTGGTTGCCACCATGTCCTGTAGGATGCAACTATGGGAAGGCTGTGTGGTCCATGTTCCACGCGGTACCTGTCAACACACAGCAATGGTGTTGTGTGGCTAGATGGGCAGGCCATGCCCCGGAGCTGGGTTCTCCAGAGCTAGGCATTTCCAGGTCATGATTTCAGCTTTAAGTGGCCATCTGCTGGCCCAATACTATATATCAATAGAAGACACAGGTGATAGTAGGAGCCATAGAAGTTGTTTTGATACCCTTAGAACCTCAAGAATCTTTGGCAGGGAGCATGGCTGTATCATCATACTAATGAAAAATTTACTGATTTTCAGGGAACCACCTATCACCCATAATTAACTCATTACTATCCCCCTTTTACAGATGTGGCCACTGTGAGCTCTAAGGGCCTGAAACAACACAATGAAGGCACCCAACTAGTAAGAGGCTGACCCTCCCCACCTGGAGTCTGTCATTTCTCTGCTACAGAACTTCTGCTGAGTGTCTTTAAGGGATTCAACAATCTCAGGTGCCCTTCTCAGTGCTCCCCAATCTTGTGCCCGCCCATCTTATCTCCACATTCTCTGATCTGCACTCCCCCTTTACAGCTGGCCTCTGAACTGCCCTCCAGACGTGCCATGCTCATTTCAGCCCTGATACTTGTCCCTGGGATCTGCTCACATCTTGAATCCTGCCTCTTTTGGCATCTGGGCTCTTTCATCTCCATTGTTTCCTGACACCTTCCTCTCTCAACCAGGTGACTCTGTGGTGTGACAGTCCATCCCCTGGAATGGTTCCCAAAGTTCCCTACCTCCTGGTATTCACACTTACGTAGTTCCCTCCTATACCCTATCAGAATTGGTCTGCATGCCCAGAAATGATCAGCAAGTGACTGAGTGTGACCTCCACAGCTGAGTTATAGGAAATATTACCACTTTCACCTTGGTTTTCTTGGAACTCTTGCCATGGGAATCCTGTCATCATGTTGAGAGACTCTTAAGCAGCCTACGGAGGAGTCCTAAGGGCAGAATCTGAGGTCTTCCACCAGCAGCCAGCATCAACTTTCCAGCTGCATGAGTGGCCATTTTGGAATTAGATCCTCCTGTCCCCATCAGTCCTTCAGATGCCTGTAGCCTCCATCAGTATCTGGACTGCAACTCCACGGGAGCCCTGAGCCGACCTCTCTAATGAAGCGGCTCACGAACTCCCAACTATAAAAATCTCGAGACCAGTATTTACTGTTGCTTTGAGCTGCTAAAGGGCTTTTTATCTATTGTTTCTTTTTTGTTTTCTTTTATTTTTTGAAGTATTAAGGATTGAATTCAGAGCTTCCCACATGTTAGACAAGTGCTCTCCTGCTGAGCTATATCCCCAACCCTTTTTATTTTGAGATGGGGTCTCATTAAGTTGTCCTGGCTATCTTCAAATTTGTAATCCTCCTGCCCAGCCTCTTGAATAGCTGGGATTATAGGTATGTACCTGGATAAAGGAAAATTTTGCTACACAGCAACATCTGACTAAAGTACATTAGTTAATTCAACTCCAGGAGGTGGGATGCTATTTTTTGTCCTTGGCCATTTACTGTCTTACCTAGATTTGTGTGTGTGTGTGTGTGTGTGTGTGTGTGTGTGTGTGTGTGTGTAATCTTGACTCCAGCAAGAAAATAAAGTAATCTGTATTTTATAATTTCCCTATATATCCTATCCTTTTAGTGGCAGCTGGGAATAGGACAGACTCACATTGATTTTCCAGCTCATTATTTATGAATGTGAAGTGACAGAAAGGTTTCTTCTTTGCTTGGTTAGTGTCCTCCTAAGTGTGTGCAATGGCCTTTGTATGGCTTGAGTGTGTCCCCCAAAGGGTTGTGTGCTAGAAGCTTGGTGTTCAGTGTGGAGATGTTGAGGCAGAGTGATGCTTAGGAGGTGGGGCCTAGGGGAGGTACTTAGGTTAGGTCACTGAGGGTACTGCCTTCAGGAGAAATTCATGTCATTTCCTTGAGGGGGCCCTGATTCACTCCTACAAGAATTGTTTGTTACAAAATGAGTGTCCCTGGCCTTTGAGCCTCTCTAGCTTCCTATCCTACCATGCAGTTTGCTGATGACCATTATGCCATGTAGTGATACAGCCAGAAGACCCTCACCAGAGCTAATCAGATGCTACCATGCTTTTGAATTCCCAGAAATGTGAGATAAATAAATTTCTTGTCTTTTTAAAGTACCAGACATGAATATTTTGTTATATCAACACAAAATGAATAAGATATCCCAACAACTCACACTCAGAATACCTGTGAACTTATCACCTAAAACCTACAGCTCAATATCACACTGGAGTATTCCTCTATGAGCATTCACAAATGGCCCCCAATGTGCCCAGCTCATAACTTACTTGTCAGGGTCTCCTACAGGGAGGGAGGAAGGGCCAGCAGGGCCTAGAGAGGGCTGTTACCTACCACACTAAGTGTTACTCATAATTTACTTACTTACTTTACACCCTTTCTAAAAATATTTCTTTTAAATCCAGAGGAACAATCTCCCTTTCAATGTTTTCCCATGCTCAATTCTAAATAGACGGCAAGCTTAACTCTACAGAATAATTGAGGAGTTTAAGATTCATAAAGAAAAATACTGCAGAGGGGACCATGGCTGCTCCTTTTGAAGCAGCCTCTGCCCCTATCTCTCACAGAGCTGAGTGCCCAGTTCCCAGAGACACAATTCTGAGACTGCCCAGGCCATTTTCCCTAAAGGCAGCGTGGGAGGACACGACCCTTCTCAGCTCTTTCCCAGGCTGGCAGGATTATTTTTCCAGACTAATCAACACATGTTGAAGGGAGGAGGAGAGTCCTTTTGTACAATGGTGTCTAGGCAGCTCTACCATGGTTTTTGCTGGGTGGGTGGAGGTGACCAAAGATGCAATTATAATGTAGCCCATCCTCTCCCACAAAACCCGTTTTAACCAGTGTGCAATAAAGACCCAGCTCATCCACCCTCTGATTTGGGTCAAATGAGATGAATTTTTAGCTTTTCTGAGGACTTTGTGCCAGCAGGGAAGACAGAAGGGAGGAGGAGGAGAGAAGTAACAAACACAAATGCTACAGCTCCTAGGAGAAAAGGAAGGAGGAAGCACACCAAGCAGGACTGGGACGTCTTCCTCTTACTTCCTCCCACTGTGTCTTTGTTTCCAAGTTGGCCACCCAGGTCCCATCCTTGGCTGTCACTGTGGATCTCTCTCTTCCTTGCTTTGCTCCTGACAACCATGAATCGGCTCTCTCCATTGGCTCCCACGACAGCATACTTCCCCTCCTGCTGCTACCTTGCTCACTTCCCTCTCATGGATTCCTTCAGTCTTCAAACTGCTAGATGGTGTTGCTAACATGCCCAGTCCTCACCACCTTGGCTTTGCTCATTCTGCTTCCTCAGCTAAAACAGTCCTTCCCAATCTTGTCACCCAAGCTCAGCTTTATTGGACTCCTACCATACTTGAAGACTTGGCCCAGATGTCACATTCTCCAGAAGGCCTCCCTAATTAGGTGCCTGTCTTCCATGTTCCCATCCCACCCTCTCTCCTGCTCCCACACACGGAGGTGTAACTGAAAAGTGAGAGTTACTGTGGAGTCCTGGGGGAGAGGAGGGACAAGTAACCCTGAGATGTGAGATGGGGGGGTGGGGGGCCAGGCCAGGCTGTGATGAGCACTATGGAGTAGCATCCCGATAGCCCATGGGGTAAGAGGGGCTGCCAGGAACAGACAGAAGCAGCTGCAACCAGCCCTCGATGTGTGAAGGTGGGGACTCAGCCCCATGGAACACTGGACTCAGGTTGGATTGGACAGCACTGGAGGAAGGACTGTGATGCTTTTCTGGTTCTGCAGAGCAAGGGCTTCACCATGCAGCCAGGGAGGCAGGGCACCTTGGAAATTGCTGTGGGCCATTTACAAAGCCTCAGACTAATGGCTCTTCATTACTGAAATTGCAAAAAGAACTATGTGTACCCAGTTAGAAAGCTCAGCAGAGAGGGGTAATGAGGATTTCCTAAAACAGACAATGGCAAGATGAGACAAAGGTTGGATTATATATGTATCCCTCCCCAGGAAATGTCATTTCCTCCCTATTCCACCCCAACCTGCACTGCTGTCTGTCCATGGAGGGGCCACTGTCCAGCCCACCCCTGGCTCAGATTCTTGACCTCTTCCTTCTTTGCTGGGTACTTGTCTTTTCTGTCCTTGAGTCCTCTTTTTCCTGCTAGGAGTCCTGAGCACTCACTGAGCCCTCAGGCAGATGTAGACAGAGCAGGGTCTTCACACCTGGGAGCACCCTAACTCCAACAACGTAGACAGTGAATCATTTCATGTATATATGCATGGCCAGTTTTCAAATACATGCAGTTGGGGTGGCAGCGTATTCATTGCAAATGTGTGTTCAAACATTGCTGAATCAGGGGAGGCCAGGTGGGACTGGGGAACAGTTTGAGGCCCCAAAACAGATGTTCATCTTCAAAGCATGGAGACAACAGAACTGAAACATAAGCTCCTTGGTGGTGAGAAAGCGTTGTTTCTCTGTAACCTCACAGGACGGAGGATAGTGCTTCCCACCATAAGTATTTGATAGAGTATTTGGTGATAGAATGTTTGTTGAGTGACTCACTGAGCACAGGTGGGCTATCTGCCTTCAAATTTCCAGTATTACCTCTACCTTGATAAGAAAGAAATAATGTGCAGCATCAGTAATAATGAAGTAGGGCAAAGCCCTCAGTAAATAGCAAGGACTGGTGCAGGCTTTTTCCTTCCAGTAATACTGGCCAAGCATTCAGGCCATACATCTGGTTATCTGTGAGAGAGCAAAATGCTAAACTACAGCATTTACATGAGCTAAGTCTCTCCAAGAAAAAATAAGAATGTTGTTTCTTCTAATTAAACAATTTGTAAGTCAGGATTAAAAGGATTTCCTCTAAAAGTCTTCAGCCCAATAATGCTTCAATAGTGCCATAATTTCAAAATGTAACAAGGAAAGCCACCACGAAACATTCCACTTTGTTCTTGAGTACAGTGGGGCCCCCCCTTATCCATGGTGATATGTTTATTGACCCCCAGAGATAAGACTGAACCCTATACATGATGTGTCTTCTGTACATACATCCCTGTGATAGTTTAACTTGTGAGTTAGGCATAGTAAGAAATTAAGAACAATAGCTAATAATCAAGTAGAACAGTTATGAAAATATACTATGGAAAAAGTTATTTAAAACATGGATTATTTATTTCTAGAAATTTCCATTTAATACTTTCAAACCATAGTTGATCACAGGTAACCGAAACCATAGAAAGTGAAATTCTTGGATTTTGAGAGACAACCACATTCAGTTTGGGAAGTGAGCGAGAGACCCCTTTGGAGATTCTGACTCCTGGGAAGGAACAGAGGAGCGATTCCTTCCCTGATCCCAGGGCTGCACTGTCTGCAGGCATGAGTCAGGCTACCCTTCATGCTGCTGGTCACTACAACAGCTAAAGCTGTCTTGTCACAGTCCCAGCGAGCCCGCCCAGACACATCCAGAGCAGCTGCAACTTCACACAGCATTCTCGGAGCACCTATTATGCACCAGAGAGTGAGCTGGGCTCTCTTACCTAAGTTATCTCATTTAATCTTATAATAATCTTCTGAGATGTTTATATTTACACCCTCAGTTTTTTTACACAGAGCCTGGGCAAGGAATGGCAAGTTCCAGGTTCCAGGACTGCAGTACAAAGCTGGTCTGCTCCATTGGATGAGGAGAACTTTATTTGAGAACATTTGACAATGGTTGGAAGAACAGTGTGCAGACACATAAAGAAGACTCATAGGATGTCAGAGATGAATGGGACTTTTATAGTCAAGGATGCTGAGGCCCACAGAGGGAGAAAGATGCGTCTATCTGGCTGTGGAAGAAAGCATAGCCTGAACTCTTCATCAAGGTAGGGCACACAAGCTGGCAGAGGAAAGCGCAGGCACGGCTCTGACACCCATGCTTAACCTCACTTTGCTTAGCTCTCCAGTGTAATACAGACCCAGCCAGCAGCCACTGTTTCAGAAAGAATTATGAAGACCCCATTCTCACCCCTAATGTGACCCTCTTTGTATCCCACCTCTACAGCTCAGAGGTGAGATCAGAAGTCTTGGTTTTCCCAAAGACTCTGCTGGTTTAAACACTGCAAATCTCACATTCCATAAATGTCCTCAGGCCAGGACAAGCTGGGATGGTTGGTCACCCTTAGACTGTCTCCATATTTCTAATATGTGTCACCTACGTCCACTGTCTTTAAGAATCAGGTGACCCCCTAGCTGCACATACAGTGTGGGGGTTTTGTTCTCACCTGTACCCTTGAAGTGCTTCCCTGTCCCAATCAAAGCCAGAGGAAAAATTCCTGCTGTCACTACAGATTGCTCAACACTGGCACCTGTCTCCCTTACCTGTGAGGGGGCAGCTGTCTGCCTCAGGCTCCAAGGGCAAGGCAGAGGGTGCAGAGACAGACTGTGATGGAAATGGGAAAAGGGCAGGGAGAAGAAGTGAATGAAATTGAAGTGTGAGGAGAAAGGAGCAGAAGGAAGAGGGACAAGGAAACTATACAGGAAGAGCAGAAAGAAGGCAAGGTGACAATAAGGGTTACAGAAGAAAAGGAATAGTCAATTGCCATGACCAACTGGGGCCCAGGTCCTCAGCACCTGCATACTGGGCAGAGATGTATTTATCTGGTTCTGTGACCTCATTTTGAAATTTGGGGTTTGTACAACTGGAAGGTAAGAGTCTCCATAGCAGAAATCAATGCTGAACTCTTTTTTGAACCCATCAAAAACTTTCATGGTATCTTGTCCATGGCAGAATTTTAAATGTTCCTTAATAAGGATGGTGACAATAGTTGATATTGATCGCTGGCAATCCAGTCCTTTTAAGTAGGTCTTTCCAAGTCAATGTCAACACGAAGTTGGGTAATTATCTTGGAAATTTGAGCAACCAGGTCATGAAGAATGACAAGGTGGCCCCAATCCACTGGGAAACAGAAACAGGACTGGCTGCAACTGGATGGGGTAACTGGAAGGCGCCTAAGTGCTATTCACCCCAGTGCATGTTTTCTGTCATCTAATGTGACACCACCCAGCCTGCCATTCCTATAATGAGGAATTCCCATCAGGAGAGCCATTAACAAGGAGTCCTGGCTTTTGTTCCACATCCAATTTATTCCAGGATTTCTGCACTAGTCTCAGATTGTGGGCTCTTTAGATCAATGGTTGTGTCTCCCACGAACCTGGGCCTACTCACCATGCCAGCAGCATGTGTGTATTGAGAGAAAAGGAAGATGGTAACAGAAATGAGAAGAATGAAAGGGTGCAGGGTGGATGCGAAGGTGACATCTAGCACTTTTGCTTTCCAGAAAATGGAGAGAGAGTAAAATTCATTCTCATTACATTGGCTCCCTGGAATGTTTTCAGTATCCTCCTTCCCCAGCCAAGAACGGAACTCTGTAGTGAAAAGGTTCTGACTGACAACCAACCACCTGGCATATCTTTTAGATTAGGAAAGTCCCCCAGTGTGAAAGCTTTGATAGCAATAAGCAGGACCCTAACTGTCCAGGAAGAAGAAGGGGCTCCTTCCACTGGGGCACAGGAGCACATCATCACACCCAGTGAAATGGAGGCCACTGCCAAGACTGTGCATTTTAAGTGACTGCTGAAAGCTGCAGCATATGTCTTTCATTGGGTACTATGAACTCTGAATAACAAAAATATGGGACATACCTGAATACCAGGATCCTATTGGAGATTTCTAATGAACAGTAGATACACACACTCACACCTGAGAAAGCCTATTGTAAGCAGACCTGCTTAACTGTGCATTTTCAACTTTGCATTTTCTGAAAGTGTTTAATTTCTTTACTTTGCCTAACACTTCATAAAGTCTTGCAGAAATGGCATGGCATGCATACCTTCAGAGACACTGGTATGGAGCTGTGCTTTCTAGTCCTCTTGGTCATGAAATTCATAGAGAAATAATATTGTTATGGTTCCCATGAGTCCAAGCACTTTTAGGAGTCACTGGCCCACTCAGCATGAGGGATGGAAGGGCCAGGATTTGGGCACAAAGCCACTGGCTGAGAAGTTCTAAAACAGAGGACAGGCCCTCTGGGATAGATGCCTAGAGGCCTGAACTCTTGCTCTGTCTCTAGCTCACAACACCTTCTGGATACTGAACAGGTAGCCATGATCCTAAGGCCTCCTCTACCACACTGCACAGCTTCCTTCCATGGTTCTCATCAGAAAACGCCTTGATTTTTATATCAGAGATGAGGGGGCAGAGAAGGGCAGCTGATCTTCCAATCTGCCCATACCCCTGTATTTAGCTTAGGAGAAGGACTTTTCATCTCTGCCTTCTACCCACTTCTCCTCCGTCTTCCCTCCCAGTGCCTGGATCCAGCCCAGCAGGAAGTTCACAAAAGCTTCATGGGCAAGGCAGCCCTGTCTCAGGAGGTCTCCTGTCTCCAGAAAGTGGCAACTGCCTTTATCTGTTAGCCAGGTACCATCTCATGGCTGGCCTTGACTTTTGGCTCCCTTTGCCATATACTTCTTTAGGCCCTATACTCCCTGTAGGGCAACACTGGGAGCTGGGCTAGCACTCCCTTTGGCTCCATCATCCTTGGTTTGAAGTCCTGTCTCCAAAGCCCTCATCCCCTAAAGCTTGCCTCACCTTACTCTTTTAGGATCCCAATCTCTGGTCAACATCGGATGTATATTCAGAAGATCTACATAACCCTCTACTGTGGACTCTGCCAAGCCTCAGGAGGCAGAGGTAAGGTGACATATTACGAGCAAGATTAATCATCTGAGCTGGGTTTTGACTTAGATCAACAGCTATCTCACAAGCCATTTTAATACTGAGCAAGAGGCAAGTATGCAGAGACCATATCTGTGGATTATGGCATTAAGTGTGCAAACCCAAGCATAAATGAAGCAGCCACAAAATTATAGATACCAGCAGGAGGTGGATATAAATCAAAATTGGCAACCACTGGAAGGCCTCCCAACTCCCCCCTCTACTTAGAGACAGAATCAATTGACAGCTTCCCCTTCCTTGAGCTTCCCCTTCCAGAGAGCTTAAGGAGTGTGCTAGAGGCTGCAGAGATGCTGGGCATGGTCTCATGCTTGCAGAAAGGTACTTCTCTTTGAGCCATGTGAAATATGAGAATGAGCAGCAACTGGATGTTAGGAGTCCTGGGTTTAAGACCCAGCTCTATTCTCTGCCAAAATGCATGACCTGGAAGCGTTGTGAGCCTTCTTGAGCTATGTCATCCCTAAGTGAAGGAGGCGGGTTTCACATTGAAAGTTCCATCATGGCTGTGCAATCTACAGTAAGTGATGAGGAAAACACCATAGTAGATCTGCTTATAGGCCCCTGGATGAGCTATGTACTCTGTTTCTCTTATTTATAAAATGAGGTATGTGATAGTATTGGGTCAATTTGGCTAAGTCATGGTATTCAGACATTTGGTCAAACACAAACAAATGTTACTGTAAAGTATTTTTAAAGATGAGGTTAACATTTACATTAGTATTTTTTGAGTAAAGTGGATTACTTTGTAGAGCTGGGTCTCATCCAATCGGTCAAAGGCTTTGAAGAGAAAAAGACTGAGATCTCTAGAGGGACAGACAGCCCTGTCCGCAGATGGCCTTCATCAGTTTGCAACATCAGCTCTGCCCTGGGTCTCCAGTCCTTCCCAATTATGAAGTTGCCAGCTCCGCAATAGCTGCACATCCTACTGGTGGTGTTTTTTGGGACAGCTCTAACTAAGGCAGTGTGGTGAGATGAAGTCAGTGATACTCAAATTTGAGCCCCATGGAGCTTAATCCAGGCTTCACATTAGACACCTCAGGAACTATTTAAAAACAGCCACTTTCAGATTCTAAATCCAGGCCAGTTGAATTGAACTCTGGAAATGGTGCATGAGCATTAGTGTCTTTAAACACCCCAGGGCCTCCCCACAGCAGCCAGATCCACACTGAGTGTGCAGCAGAGTCATTTTGAAGATGATTAAAAGTGCATATTCCCTGGGCCCTTGCAAGCCCTATGAATCAGAACCTCTGACAAGCTCCTGGCACCCCTAGGTTTAACAAGCTCTCAGCACAAGGGGCAACCGCTCTCACGTTTGGGAGTCCTAGGCCTGTACCAACTTTCAGGGCCCTTTTGATGTTGACAATCTACAGTTCTGTGATCCAAGTCTTGCGGCTGGAACATACTGTCTCTTCTCTGATGGAGGCCAGGGACATCACAGCAAGAGAAGCCAAGAGAGACCTAGGATCTGAGAAGAGGACGAGCTCTTTCTAGAGTTCACTGAATTAAAAGGAATCGGTATCCACCTCTACGTCTCCAACAAGGATGCACTGCTGCTGTCAGGAAGGCCACCTTCACTCCTCCAGGACACTTACCTTGGTGTCCCCAGATCCAGGGCAGGGAGGGACAGAGGATACAGTAGGTGCTCATGCTTGACTAAGTGATTGCATGACCACATGGTTCCATTATCATGGGGCTCACCCCTTTCCAGGTGTCTCTGTGGGTGCATAACTTTTGCCTTGCCTAATTCTTCCCTGTTGCAGTTGGAAAATGCCCTTCCTTTTTTTCTTTTGCCTCCTAGCCACTGTTTAGTAGCCAGCAGATTCCCTCTTCCTTTGATAGATCTTCCCTGATCCTCTTTTCTTTTCCTTTCCTCCCCTCTCCTCTCCTCTCCTCTCCTCTCCTCTCCTCTCCTCTCCTCTCCTTTTTTCTGTATTTCCTCTCTGCACCTGGTGGACTCTGACAGGTCCAGGGAGCTGCCCTATGGTAGTCCTCAAGATTCTCATCTCCCTTGCTCCCCTGTCATCTCCTAGACTAGTGGTGGTGAACTGATGGCACACATGTTATTGTGTTTTTCTTTAAAGGCAAATAGATGTTAATGTAGAGTTGTTTTGTATAAACTAAAACCTCAGTATTCAGGTTTAATTGCAGTGTTGGGACGCTGCAGTAGTAAGTGGATTTGAGCTGCAGTTCGGCACTCATCCTCTAAAAGCTTCGCTATCACTGATCTACGTTTTGAACAGTCAGAGGATGGGCCAGGCACACAGCTTCCAAATGCTGAAGAAATCCCAGCTTGCATATATGTTCTGGGTAGCAAGTTTGCCCCCCACCCAGTTCTCCCTTCAGTTGAAGCCTCTCCTGTCAGGAATAAGACTCTGTGTTGTCTGTACATCGCCCTGAGCTCTGCTCTTTCCATTGCCAGGGCCCTGCTCCTAGCCACTGAGGTGCAAGGTTCCCATGGTGCTGACTGGAGGAGAGGAAGGCTCTTTTCTGTCCTGGAGAAAGGCAAGGATGATGGCAGGATTGAACCAAGGGGGTGGGTCAGAAAGAAGATCTGTTCTATTTCACAGTAGAGCAACTGGAGTTAATATTATATTGTATATTTCAAAAGAACTAGAGGAGACATTCATCCACCAGACTGAGTTTGCTATGTCCGAGACTTTGGTTCACTACTGCTTGTCTTTCAGTGTCTTACTACAGAGAAATGATTAATGTTGGAAGAGATGGATGTATGCTAAAGACTCTTATTTGATCATTTCATAATGTTTACATGCATTGAAACATTACCGTGACACGGTAATGTTTCAATGCATGTAAACATTATGTCAAACATTATGTCAATTAAAAATAAAATAAAACTAAAAAGAGGGAAAAGATGGCGCCACCTGTCACCCAAATAGCACTTTCACCCCATATTTGCAATGAGATTTTAAATTTGACCTTTTATGAGAAATGATTAAAGACCTTATATAAAGCTAGCAAATATTCCTGCTCTTCATAGATTAGTTTGGCTAATGTGTTTGAATAAACCCCTCCTGTGAAGTGAAAAAGGCCCAGGGAACTAAGCAGTTGGTAATGGCTTCAGGAGGTGGGGTCAGCCCCTACAGGGGGCACAGGGGTGGGGGGGTGTCAGGCACTTGCCTAGTCCTTTATATACTAGGGGGCACCAGGAATCAAACTCAGGACCTCTTGTTCACCAGGCAAGAAGTGTGCTGCTGAGCTATAACTCCGGCACTATGTACATGCTTTTGCTGAGTCCTAGCAAGGGTCCTAAATCATGGGCCCTTTTCATAGTCTGCACAGCTGAGGCACACAGAGCTGAAGAAAGTCACCCACGGCATTAAGGCTCCTGTGCAATGGGACCACAACCCAAGCCCAGGTGACTTTAGGGGCAGGAAGAAAATGATCTCTTCAGTTTCTTAATGTATTGTCACATAGCACTATGTGCCAGGCATTGCTAGGTACACAAACTGCAGTGAACAGAAGGGCATAGCAAACTCACTGTAATGAGTGAAGCATGGAGGGTGCTACCCTGCTGGTGCAGAACTGGAGGCAGCAGAAGGAAGAAGAGGAGGAAGGCAGCACCCACCTCAGTGAAGCATCCGCCAAGAGCCCAGCAAAGCAGGACAGAACCCATCCCATCTCAGTGTGGGACTTGCAACAGGCAAACAAGCAAAGACTGAAGAGAAGGTAGAACCTTGCTCCCTGTGGGAAATTTGTGGCAGAAGTATTTTTAGGATGACAGAAGGTGGGAGGTATTTTTGCAATGGGCTGCTTTTCTTATTGTTCCTCAGATCCCCTCCCAATGGGAGCCAGAGAAAGGGAGCCTGTGATGGGGCAGGGGCTCAGCTGGCCTGCGGTGCAGAGGAAGAGGTCCCTCTGGGCTTTGGCTTTGCCCTTGGGTTGGGACCCCAGAGGTTTGACCCTGGCCAGCACCTGGTTGCCTCCCTTCCAGGGCCACTTCCCTTTTGAGACTGAAGCCTGATGTCCCCGTCCCCTCCAGGCCACATCCCCATTCTCCCTTCAGGATGACCTGAAAGGGAAGTTTATAAGAGGAAAAGGAATGAAAAGGATCTTATTTAACAGCACATACTGGGCGGAGGAACTTCCTGACAGGAACCGATGTGGAAACCAGGCCCAGTTTGGCTATGGAAAACTGGTTTGGCTCAGAACTGGCCAGAGTGGACAGGAGACCTTGGGAAACTGTACATCGCAATTAAACTGGCTTTGTCTGAGTTCATTTTTTTTTCTTATCCCCTTGATACAAGCAGGCACTATAATAATCTGCATACCACAGTGGGAGAAAGGTACCATTTGTTTTTAAATTTGGGGGGAAAAATCCCACCTTTCTTTAGGTCACAGACATGGATGGCAAATCAGGAGCAGATGTAGGCATCTGAGCAGAACCACTGCCACCAGGCACCCAGCCTGAGTCACCAGGGTGGGGCGGGCAGGCGGCGGTGGGCAGGGGTGGTTATCTTTATTCCTGGGCTTGGTGTTGGCTACAAGAAACAATGCAAACAGAGGAGTCCTTGAGCTGGGAGAGGCATAGGGCTGGAGCAGGTACAGACAGGTTCCTAGCAGGCTGCTCCTTGGGCCCTGAGTTTGAACGCGGAGAAGGCCTGTCTTCCTCTTCCTGCCCTCCTCCCTCTCCCCACCCTAGGAAACCTCACTGTTGCTTTTACGCAAGGCTAGCCTTGGCTGTCTGGCCAGCTGGTCTCCACCCTGCTCCCCACCCCCTCTCTTCAAGAGCCAGGTCATGCAGCAAGCTGGCAGGAGAGGGTCTATGTGGGTGTTCCAGCCCTGCCTAGCTCCCTGGCCTCTTGTGCCACGTTCCTGCAGAGTGTCCCATGCCCTCTGCTCACATCTCCCTTTGCTCTCACCACTCTGATTTGTCTCCTATAATCTCTAGCAGTAACAGAAGCTCCATAGGCTGAAGGCCTTTTCCCTGACTCTCAGGCTCAAACTGGATACTCATCCTTCATGTGACCTGTGCCGAGATCACCCTTCACTAGTTCAGTCATCTCTGAGAGGTTGCTTTCTTCTACCCCTGACCTGATCCTTAGCTCTAAGCTCGCAGGAGCTGGGCCTCCCCTGTCTCTGGCCCTCCAGCAGTGGCCTGATACACACTGGGGGCTCAGCAGGTGCCTGTTGTGTGAATGGATGAAACCATGGATGGGCACCATGGGAGGCCCAGACAGAACAGAGCAACTTACAACACCCAGCACCATGTGGCCCTGCCTACCATGGGCCTTAGGGACTCCCTTCTTTTGTAAAGAAGAGGGCTTTCATGGCTCACTCAGCCAACTAAAGACTCTGTCCTGGTTTGGGACGGGGTGACCCAATTTTCCCATCCCCCCAAACCTTCCCAAGATAGAAAAGAGAGGCAAAAGTAAAGTCATTTTTTCCAAGTTGCTTTCTAGGGCCAAAAACAAACAGAATCTTAGCAATGTTTATCCGGAAGGCCTGCAAGCCCTAAAGCCTGAGAAATCCACAGGGGACAAGCACTATCAAGGATGCTTGGCTCAAGGGACCTGAAATCTAGGCCTCCTGCTGTGAAAGTCCTTCACATCCACTGATGTTTTTCTGATAGGTCACATAGTTATTAACATATTGGCACTTTTTTTTTAGTTCTCTGATTTTTTTTGACCCTTTGGCCCTTCTACTTAATTAAACTCACATCCTTGCCAGCATCAAAATAGGTCATCTATCAAAATGCTCGGAGAGGAGGTGGCACAAGGCTGAAGGGGGGTGTGTGTGTAGAGATGTCCCCAGTATCCAGGCCTCTGTGCCTTCTCTACCCTGCCCTTCCCACTTTGCAGAGCCATGGCCTTGTCAGGAGGAGACACCAAATGCACTGCATGATGCTGTATGTAAGCTACCACAAGGGGCATTCTGGACACCCCATTCCACTCCCTTCTAGAAAATGTTCTTGTCATTCTTGCCCCCGTCAAGCATCTATCTTGCTCCACTACAACACGTAAGGATGCAAGATTCCGCAGGGGCTCTATAGGGTTAGCTGCACATCCTTGCCATTCTGCCCACGGAGGCTCTTTTAGTCTTGTGCACAAGGAGAAGCAAGATGAGGTGGTAGCAGCCAGCCCAGAGAGGAAGAACATGGTAGAACCCCTGTGGGATCCTTCTGATGCCCTTCTTCCTCCACTGTGGGCTCAGTGAAGTAATGGGCTCAGCGATTGTTCAGTTTTGGCTTGATTTATCCCACATCTGCCCCCTACCTTCCAGGATGGTATGCACTGGCTTCACACACAGCTTCAGGATAGCCTGAAAGAATCCCAGGCCCGATTCCTAGGGGTGGGTAGGGAGAGCAGAGGATGCCTGCCTGACTTTCTCTCTTTTTTTCTTTTTCTTTTTCTTTTTTTTTCAAGACAGGTCTTGCTATGTAGTCCAGACTGAGCTTGAACTTGTGACAATGCTCCTGCCTTAGCCTCCCAAGTGCTGGGATTACAGGCATGCACCACCATGCCTGGCCAGAGAATGCCTTTCTGTCTTTTCCTAGCTTTCATTTTGTCCTCTCTGCATCTGAGCATCTGAATGGGAGAATGGCCCCATTAAACAGAGGGCCTTGCACACCCACCCCCCACTCTGCCATTCTCTAGCACCTGAGGATATTGGAAGTGCTGCTGTTGAAAACTCTCAATCCTCCCAGTGCCTGCTCTCTGGAAGCGCCAACTCTGTCTAGACTGAACACATACTCCATCATGTGTCCCAAAGATGGGGTCCGGCAGGCAGGGCCAGAAATGCACTGTCAACCCCCACCCCCACCCATGCCTGCTCCGGCAAATTCAGCTGACATTGGCTAGTTCCTTTGGAGCACAGGACCAGAGCAAGGAAGGTGCTGCAGGAATGAAATGTAAACATGATTTCTGACCTCAAGGAGACCCCACTAAAGGAATGGTTTTCTATGTCCTTCTAAAGCACTTTACTCCTTTGGCCTGATTTAATTAAAATTTCACATTTAAAAAATTTATGAAAAGACAAGACATTCAATGAGCAACCCAAGGAATTAGTATCTAGTAAGTGCAACAAGTTCTTTATAAATAACCATCAAGTTCGAGGTGGTAAGGACCTGAAGAGGAAAATGAGAAAGTATCTGGCTGCTCAGAGGAGGGTTGGTGGGCAGAGAAAGGTCCCCCCACAAGGGGAAGGGGTGCTGAAAGGTGGCCATGATAAGACCCAAGTCAGATGGTGAGGGTGAACTGACAGCAGCGCACATGAAAAAGGGCCAGTTGTTCTACACTCAAACTAGATCTAGGATACTGACCCCAAACACTCCCTGCTTTCCAAACATCTTGCCAACCATGGTGATCACCATCAACTAGTTGCCTGAATAGTTGATTTCTAAAGCAGAGAAGACATATGACCCCCTGGGCAGGAGGCAGAGTGTGGGACTCTGGGCTTAGCAGGAGGCTGGTTCCTGATGGACTTGCATCCTCAGTGACCCACAGAGCCACTGGGACAGCTACTTTGATGGTTTCAGAGGGAACCCTCTGGGTTTGCATGGCAAGGAGCACACAGCCCCTACAGCCTCAGCCAGAGCCCTGGCCACTCTCACTGTTCTAAATAATCTAATTAAATCTAGGAAGAAGCTTCAGGAGAGCAAACAACAGCACTCTGGTGACAAGAAAGCTCAAGTATGAGCCTCTAGATAGCTGTGCAGGGTGGACAGGGCTCTGATGGCAGCACAATGAAGCTGCCATAAAGATCAGCTGACCTTCAAGAGTGGGGAAGAAACATCATGGTGTTGTATAGCTCAGTATCCCCACAGTGAAACTGCTGGGTGAGTGTGGGCCTATTTTCTAGATGAGAAAACTGAGGCACAGGGAGCTAAGTTACTCACCCAGAGCTGGCTGTTTTGTTTAGAGAGCCAGATATACATTTTCTACCCCTTCCCTGCAGAAAGGACCTGGTGCTAGAAACTGCTGGGGAAATGTCAGGCCTAGTGCCTTGGATTTGAATTTCACAAACTTGATGACTTTTTCTCCCTGAATCTCAATGTTTCTAAAATGAAAATGCAGGTCTTGGGAGATGAAAGCAGCATTTCTCAAATTTTTTCCAATTGTAACCCACCGTAACATTTTTCTTTACAACAAAGATAAAAATTTCTGTGTGAGTAAACCTGAAATAAGTTTCACTGAACTTTATTCTAACTGCGTATGATGCACTGTGATATTTTCTCTTCTAGTCTAACTTTCTTCTGTATATTTTTTTAAGCTGGAGGTGTGACCTACCAGGTTGATCAAGTGGCCTACCATAGGGCGCCATTTGCATTGTGAAATACAGTGCCTTAAATGATTGGCTTCCAAGCTGCTCTTCAGAGCTCATAGCTGCGGGGCTACTACTGGTGATGACTAAAGTTCTGTAAGCTCCTCTGCTGCAGACCAGCTCTCCTCCTGCTCCCTTCCCTCGCCTTCTCATTGTAGCCCCTATCCCTGAGCCCCACACTCCCGGCACCCTGATAGAGGAAGGAGGCCAAGCAAAGACACTTTCCTCCCCTGAAGGGTACATGAGCACCAGGAAGGGAGACAGAGCGGCCTGCTGCAGAGTTTTGTCTCTGACCCTACAACAGGCCTGATTCTGTAGGCTGTTTCTTTAGACATGAAAATCTCTCTATTATGGCTGAACTTGTTATAACAAGTCTTTACTGTCAACCTAGTCACAAAAACAAATCAGAGTCCCAAAAAAAGATGAAATTAAAGAATTTCTGGTCCACAAATGTTGCCTGTGTAAGAAAATCCCTTTGTCTCTTCTGAGGTTATAGCAATTTGAACAATCTACATTAGGACTTTTATTTTTCCTTCTTATCTTGTTCTAGAGAAGGGCAGCCCTGCTATGGATCCCAAAATAGTAGGGACCACAAATTTCACAGGCCTGAAGTGGATCATGTTGGCAGAAGCAAACCTTTAAGTATAACCTGAAGTGGTCTCTGGTTGTCACAGGGATGGCCTCTGGCTCCCTTCCTGCCAAGTGACTATGCAAGGTCTCTATACTCAAGGAACTTCTGGAATCTTCTGTAAGTGTGGGGCCTCTTTTGCATCCAGCTTCCTTGGTCACTGGTGGAAGTCCCACTATGCTGAAGGATGGCACTGGAGAGACAAGACAGGGAGAAAGTGAAAGGTGCTGGGGGAAGGCCTGGGCCTGGTGGAGACTCAGCCTTTGGAGTTCTGTGGAAGGCCAGAGGGACAGGAAGGAACTGGTGGCTGTGGTACAGAGGTTGGAGCCAGCAAAGAAGGAGGTGCTGCCGAATGATGTGCCCCCGCCCCGACTCCCATACTTTAGGTCTCATCCACTTGTTCCTATGAGTGAGTAGATGGCTGCTTCACTTCACACATTCTGTTATCTCACTGTTCCCATTAGGAGCTGTTCGTCTTTAGTTGTGCACAACTCCTAGGATTGGAGGCAGGTGGCCTTCCCTCCAAGCCATCTTGCTCCTTTCTGCTGGATCCTCTGGGTAAATCTGTAAGTCACTGTGGTTTTCATCACATACCTGCTATCCATGTGTGGCTATGAGCCATGGAGCACTGAGGAAGCCAGGCCGATAGCTTCTCACCCCAAGTCTCACAGCCTGAGTTTCTCTAGTCAATAAGACTCCCCATTGCCCTCTCAGGACTGACCTCGTCCACATGCTTCCTGGCCTTCCCTGAGCCTAGCATTGGTCCTACACACTGAGGCCTGAGGACTGTGCTATCTGAATGCCTGCCAGAGTGCAGGAGGAACCTGTGGCTGCCTGTGTAAGGTTCCATCTCTGAGACCAGGGAAGGTCTCCATCACCCTAACTCCTTTCCTTTCTAGCTGCCTGACATCCATAACTCCACCTTTGTTCTTTGGGTAAGCCAAACCTGTACTTTAACCTATGTTAGTTAAAGTGCCCAGCCCCAGGAGTGGTGTCATTAAACCTTATCAGTCAATTGCATTTTAGATGGATGAGTTAATTCAAGTCAACTCAGCTGAACTCAAGGGCCATCCTCATGTCTGGTCTCCTCTGCCTTGATGGGGTGGGGGTTGGAAGGTATGAAAGGGCAAAGTGACACAGGTCTTTGTTTTTAAGGGGTATTTCCTGAGACTGGACTTTGCAGGTGGAGATGGGAATGTGCTGGAGAAAGGAGAAAGGAGAAAGGAGAGGTCCATTCCCCACCTACACACCCTTAGCTGGTGACACATGCCCCAGGGGCTCATCACCCTCCCCCATGCCACAGTCTAGATCCCTGCTCTGCTATTTATCAGCTGTGTTGACAGAGCAAGTGACCAGACCTCTCCGTGTCTCAGTTCTCTCATCTGTCAAGTGACAGAACAGTAACAAAACCTACTTATGAGGGCTGTGAGGATTGGAGAAGTCAATGATGTGAGTTCTTACAACAATGTCTGCCTGGCAGGAAGTGCTCAGTAAATGTCAGCTGTTATTAGCCTCTAAGAGTAAATATCTTCACAGGAAAACTGAGTGCTACTCACACAGAACAGGCCTTGGGCTCTGTAAGGCATGGTGGTCACAGACAGATGGGACCCATTATAAGTGCCTGGAAGTTTCAGGGGCCCTTTCTGCCTGGCCAGGCACCCAGCTCATCTCTAGCAGCAGATTCAGAGAAGCTGGCCCTGGGGGCCTCTGCCTCCTTCTCTAGATCTTCTCCAGGATCCCCACTGAAGCCTACCAGGCCCGGGCCACCCACTTTCCTCCTGCACTGGTCTCCTCTGAACATAGCCAGCTGATTCATCTTCTTAGCAAACAACTTGGATCATACTATTCTCTAGCTCAGTCACCTTCAGTGGGTCCCCACCCATGACATGAAGGACAATTCCTTAACTAGTCATTCCTTGGCACCCCCTGCTTCCTGAGCTTTTCTTTCTTCCATTGCCATTCTCCATCTGATAACCACAATGAGTACTTCCATAGCTCTTAGACCCTGCCTTCCCCGTTGAAAGAGTGCAGCATGTAAATATCTCATTTAACTCTTGCAACAATCTCATAAGATAGATGCTGTGATTATCTGTTTATGAGCAGGACTTTAAGGGACAGAAAAATTAAGAACGTGCCTAACATCACAGAGCTAGGTGATGGTAAACTAATGGTGACCTCCAGAGCCTGCATTCCTGTCTATTGTTCAATGGAGCTACACCCCGTGTTCTATGACCTGGATTGATTTCTATTTCCCTAGCATGCTGTGATTAGTCCTGCTGGTCATGTGAATTCCTCCATGGCCTGAAATGCCTTCTTGCTCTCGCCTCCTCCAGAATCCACTCCCATTTACCACAATGGAACCCCATCTCGGGGTTCATATAGGTCGGCACAGAAAGGCTGGCTGCTCCATGAGAAGCCATATTTCCCTTTTGCCACCTTGGAGACACATGTGAACACTATTTTAATCCCCCTCACTGGATTCTAAGGGCTCTGTCTCCCTTCTTGCAGCAGCATGAGCAGTCTTAGTAGTTTGTTAAATGAATGATTATATGATATGTGACAGGTTTTGAACTTTGCAAACACTCTATGTCCCATCTTATTTAATGCTCTACACTATATGTTCTATGCTTTAAAGTTACCATTTATTTTTGTTATCCCCATTTTGCAAATAATAATAATAGCTATCACTTGTTGGGTTTCTCTGTCTGAGGCATTGTGAGAGCATATCTTTTCTTAGTAACTCCTGCCAATGACTCCAAGAAGCAACTGTAATTAGCCCCATTTTCCAGGTGAGGACACTGGACATTGGTAATGTGAAGTGATTGTGTGCAGGACTATACGAATAGCTAGGAGTAGCGCTTGGGACAAACCCTGACTGGTTCCTCTACCTCTCCTCTTTGCTGCTCAGGGTCCACTGTGCTCTGGGGCTGGAAGAAGCACCAGTGAGTCCCAAACGATGAGTTCTATGAACGAAAGTAAAAAGTACAGAAGCTCTAGTTTGTTAAGGTAATAAAGATGACACTGGATTTTCTATGGGGAAAGTGAAATCTGCGAAGCCAGTCTTGAATACAGTGTTACCTAATGCGTGCTTCCTGCTGGTTACAGAATGGGGAGCTCCCAGATCTTTGGCACTCACAACAAGCTCTGTTTTATTCTCACTGGTCTCTCACTGCTCAGATCTGACTTACAGGAAGCAGAGCTGTGACCCTGTTGCTTGCTCACACAGGACCGGGATGAGTGACTGACAGTCCAAAGGAACTGTTTTCAGATTGTTCTTATTCATTCCAAAAAGGCTTTAGCTTTTCAAAAATTTAAAAAGCACTATTATTTCTAGGCAAAAATAAAGCAAAAATTTCGTAACAAAATAGAGAGTAACAATAGTTAATACATCGTGTATCATGAGCTTAAAAAAAAGTCCAAAATTCTACTCAGAGAAAGAAAAAGAAGAAATAATAAAAGGACAATAAAAGAACAAAACTTTCTTTCCAATGAACAAAGAGAAACTAGCAGTATAAATGAAACAAAATAACATGTATCTTAAAATATTTTTGAAATCATGGAATAAATAACTTGGGAAATTATCTGAACTTCTCCCTCCTTCCTAGTAATTTATCTTCTATTTTTCTCTCTTTCCCCCCTTTCTCTCTCTCTACACACTTGGATGAGAAATATACATATATTTCTTATACAAGAGAAACCATGCAATATTTCAGCTTGTGTGTCTGACTTATTTCACTCAACATTATGTTCTCCAGTTTTATCAGTTTGCCTATAAATGCCTTAGATTTATCTTTATGTCAAGGTAGTGCTCCATTGTGTATGAACACCTCCTTTTCTGTATCTATTCATCTGCTGATGGACATTTATGCTGTTCCTAGTATATAGCTATTTAACTTTTCTCCCTATATTCTATTTCAATATTCCTTTGTATATTTTAGAGCTGCCATTTACTTTTTAAAAAGACCAATACAGCAAAGTTATAAGGCGTCCAAGAAGTGTGCCCAGAATGCATCAGTATGTGTGACTGGCATCCTCAACATCTCATCAAGAGTTTACTCTGAGTAGTCACCTTCAAAGGTTGATGAAACCACAGCCATGCAGAAGCCACAGTGATAAATAGGGTTAAGGAAGCAGAAGTGGCTACAATAAAAGCATAAAGATAAGGTTTACAGTTTCCTTCAGTTTCACTGTCTAACAGGGTGCAAAGAATTCATGCTCAGGAAAAGAAGCAACGACTCCGTAGTCCCCAGTGACCTTGGCCTCCACCAAGTAAGTGTGAACTTGGTCCTTCAGAGCTCAAATGGGGACAACATTGCTCCGAGTCAGAGGTGTTAGAGAAACTGGTCTTGAAGGATGAGCAGCATTTAGAAAAAGATGACTTCTGGTAGAGAAGGGGCTGGACAGACATTATACCAAAATATAAAGTCTAGAGTTGGTGGCACATACCTGCAATCTCTGCTACTTCAAAAGCTGAGGCAGGAGGGTTAAAAGTGAAAGGTCAGCAAGGGCAACTTAGTAAAACTCTGTTTTGAAATTCAAAAAGTAATAAATAAATAAGTAAAATAATCACAACAACCAAAAAAAAAACCCACAAGGGCACAAAGAAGGAACAAAGAAATGATAATAGAAAATATGCTCAGCATATCAAGTGACCCATTTTGGTTGATTGATAGAAGGAAACAGTATGAACCTGGCAGTGGGGAGGAAGGTAAATGATGGACATTGCCCAGTCCCAGGCTGAGGAATATGCCCTTGATTTGACAGGCGATGGGCATCCACTGAAGGTATGTGGAATGCAACAGGTAAAAATCCAGTTTACCTGGTGGTGGTGCTGTACCTCCCTGACCCACTTTACTAATCACACAGTGGGGGTAAGTGCTTTGAAAAGACTAGACTTACGTCCATTGTTCCAATTAACTAGAATCATCTGGATTGCTTCCTAAGCAAGGATTTCTACCTTGCTCCAGAGATCAGGGCCCCAGATTTGTAGTTTTTTCAGTTCCCCAGGTGACTCTCATGTAGACCCCTGTGGCACCTTTTTCACCCTGTGTCATGCATGCTGACCACTGGGAATCTTACTACATGTTGTGGATTCCAATTCAACAGACCTGAGGTGGGCCTCATAACCTGTTTTTCAAATTGGCTTTCAGGTCAGGACAACACTGTCTATTCAAGAGCTTTGAGTAACAAGGTGACAAAGTTCTGTCCTGAAAGTAAAGAGTCAGTCTCCATGCTAAAGAAGTTTAAAAAAATACTTCCATCTTCCAACTGTGACCTAATTAATTAGAATCTCTGGAGATGGGGTCAACCTTGCATACAATTTAAAAGCTCCCTGGGTGCTTTTAACCAGTCCCATAATTCTGTGAGGAAAGTGCTTACCTCTTCCCAAGACTGTCAAAGATGGCCCCATGACTCAGGACGGTACAGTGGGGAATGTGGCCAGCAGAGAGGGTGAAGAGGAGGGTAGCACCAAGCCCTTCTCACCTTTGACCAGCAGGTGGTGCACAGGAAGGTTTCTCTGGGGTGGGACCCAAGTATGGAGGATGCTGGGAAAATAAATCGAGCCAGCGCAGCATGTAGGTTGTGTTATGAGGCCCCAGTTTTCTCAGGTCATAGAAAGGGAAGTGAAACAGCAGCAGCCCTCAGCTAGTTCCAGGTACTGTTGCTGAGTACTGATGTACGAAGCATGAGTGCCTGGGACTGGGGTGACAGCACATGTATTCAATAGTAGGAACTTACCTGCTGGCATTGGTTGTGGCTACCCTTCCTAATCCTGGACTTCACATCTCTATTCAAGAAAATTATTTGCAAGGACAGCTATGAGGGTCCAGGTGTAATTTTTCACTTTGCTGAACAGTCACAGTTTCCAGGTGGTCATGTTGACCTTGCCTTATAGAAAGCAAGGCAGCATGAATGAAGCAAGTCCCTTTTTAGCTGAGCTAGCTGAGCATCCTCAACATGGGACATGGAAGTAAGAGAAGAAGATGGAAGATAAGCAATGGAGAGAGGTGGACACCATGAATGTATGGCAGGACCTGTCTTTCCAGTCTTAGCTCCTCATAGTAGCTCCCAAAGGCTTCCCTTCCAAGAAGGTTGGCTAACCAGGCCATTAGTTGCAACTTCCTATTTGCCCCAAACCTGATAAATATAGCTTTGCCTCTATTATTGGTATCAGGTCCATCCACATTCCATTTTCATTGCCTCCCCACCTGCAGGGTGACTACAGTCCATGGCATCCTTTCCTTTTTGGGCTCCCAAGCAGATGCTGCCCTGGGCACCTTTTCTTCTTCCTGAAGATTTTCTCTAGAGCCAGTGCCTCCCTAAATTTCCAAATCTTCTAGTCCTGGGTTAAAAGTGGAGAGATGAGGACACAAAAAAAAGGAAACTTGGCAAAGAAGTAGGATGTGGGGGCCAATCATGCATTCCTGGCAGCAGAAACCATTGTGGAATCATTCATGCACTGATGCTGAAATAAGGAGGGAAGCATCTGTCTAATCAGCCTCCAGGGCTTGCTTCTCCACAATGGGTCCATTCTCCAGCCACAGAGCCCTAGCTGAGTTATAGGAGGAGGGCTACCTCCAGTTGCTGGACTTGGGGCATTGGCCAGCCCTTGCCTCATCCTTTCAGCAAACACTGGAGGCTACTGTCCTCTCTCAGATCCTCCCAGCCACCTGCATCCATTATCTTAGCTGCTTGCCTAAGAAGAAGCAGTTCTGGGCCCCAAAGTATGTATGAATTATACTTGCTATTGTTATTTCACAATTTGACTACCATGTATTACATAGAAGTATTTAAAAAAAAAGCCAGGTGAATTTTTCATGTAAACTAAGTTGATGGACTCAAAGATGAGTTATCAGAAAATGCTGCTGAATTAAATATTGATAAGATAATAAAGTATTAGAAATCAAAACAAAAACCTAGAAGGATGTTACAGTCAAATATGATTTGCATGTCTTTAAATTCTTACACAACTTCAATAAATGTACTCTAGAAACCATAGAAGATTCCTTATAAAGATAGTCTAAAAAAGACTAGCAGAAAGCCCCAATTTCTAGACCCATATGCAGATGAAAAGCTTTGATTCACCCCAAAGGGTTGGTGAAGAAATGTACATTTACACTTTTTAAGTTAAAATAACTGTGTAAATTATTTATATAGCTTTGGTTTCTAATCCCTCCTATCTTTATTTGAGTTCTGGTCAGGTAGACAAGGAGAGACTAGGTTAAGCTTTTGCTGAGCCTTACAGGCTGGGGTGAGGGGGACCTGGGGTATTATAGCTGGTCTATACTGAAGATTACAGTCAGACATATACAGGGCTTCTGAATTTTCAGAGGGATCTTATATTGGTCATGGACCAATCAGGGCCAGGTAATTCAACAGTGAGAATTTAGTATAGGGGACTAATCTGAAGGATTACATGATTCACAACAGTAGGAAGCTGCTCAAGTGTGCAAAGAAGAGTGTGTTAGCACAGTGCTAACTCTGGACTTTCCCTCAACTGCCAGAATCACAGAGGAGGTTGTCATTGGCCAAACTCAGTTAGAAGCCTACTTGGCAAGGGAACCTTGCAGTGCAGCTGGTGGGTCAGTCCCAGAGCAAGGAAGAAATCTCAGGGCATCTGAGGGCAAACAGGCCCACGACTGGCCCAGATCTGCTGAGATCCAAAAAGTCCCCACTGAATGACTCAAAAGTAGAATTTAAGACACTACTAAGGCTGGGCAAGGAGAAGTACATGTTTGAGGCTAGAGCCAGGAGAGAGTTGTCTCCTGGTACCCTGCAATTGTGCTACATAAATGGCTTCTATACTAAGGCTGACTTGGAAAGCAGTGATGAGGGCAAAATGGGCACAGAGACAGATTCCAAGGGAAGCACAAGAGCGCCCAGGGAAGAGGCAGCAGAGTGCCTAGGGGGGTCAGTGGTAACAAACTGTCTAAAAGGTGATGTGAGATGCTTTTTCATTTTTAAAAAGCCTTTAAGGATTTATTGCCTTCTTATTTATTATAACACAATTATAAAGGGTAGAAAATTCTGTGGCCACTGCACTCACTTTTGGCTCCTGTCCAACTACCATTCTGAGGTCAGGTGCTCTGGACTCAATGGGCAGTGCTCACGGCTGCTGGGACAATGGCTTGTCTGGTTGAGCTCCTGTTATTTTCCCCCTCATGTATTTAGTTCTTAGGCAGCTATTTTGTGACTACCAAGGTCAGGCAGCTAAGGTTGGGGATAGTGGGGTGCAGTAGCAACCGAGTAGCATCTTGGGGGTGTGGTTGTTTGCTGCCATCGGCTATGTGTCTTAGGGGGAGACACTGCACCTCTCTGGGTGTCAGGACCCTCTTCTTTAAAATAAAGAAGAATTGCACAGACACTGTAAATCCCAGGGTCATCAGTCTTCATCCTGCAGATTTTCAAGTGGAGGGAAGGACAGAAAAGTGAGGAAGAAGGTAGACTGACTCCAGGCTGACTTTGGAATTATTTCTTTAAAAAAAAAAATTCCTGACATGAGATCCCATCCACTTCATCATATGTTTGCCCCTTAAAAGGAGAATTCTAAGAAATAAATCCCAATTAATTGAGAGTTTTGGTTACTTGGGGTGTGCTTAATCAAGGTTTTACTGCAGTTTCAATGGCAGTGAGTTACACAGTAGTTTGTATATGCAGTTACTTCTTAAGTGACTGCTTTTCCCTGACCTCATATCTGTTTCATTAAAATTGAACACTGAAACAAAAAAGGAGCACAGAGCAGAATGGTTCCACCTGGTTACAGCCCTGGGGAAGCAGCAGTCAAGGTGATAGAAAGCAGAGTTCAACCATGCCCATACATTAGCTGCCCTGCCTGAGAGGCAGTAATTGTGTTTTCGACCACACTTTGCAGCACTTTTCAACCTGGTGAGACATTGCTGAGTTATCCCTCTCACACTGAGGCAGATGAATGTGGTACAAAAATCTCTACCAATTCCTTTCTAGTAGCAACCACATATTGACTCTGGTTGGCTAAGCCACGTAAGAGAGGACCTCATGCTTTCAAAACGCTGCACCTCAAGCTTCAAGCACATCCTTATTTCTGGAGGAAAATGAGTCTTTGAGCTCTTCTGGCCACTTTGAGTCACTTCCATGGCAAGCATGGCATTACCATTAGATACAGAGGTGGAGTGGGGTCAGGCAAAGCAAAGCCATTACTATACCTGCACTCTTGTTCAAACTTGAGGTCTGGTGGACAGAGTGAGAGAGGGCAAGCTGCCTGAGGCTAACGTGGGAGGAGAGGGAGCATCTCAGTACACAGTGATTGGTTAAGGAAAAAAGGGATGACTGTATCTTAAGCTGTACTTCAGCCTGCAGCTGAGGGACAGCTGTTTTCTCCTATCCTTGCTTCTCCTTGAGGAACCAGGTGGGGAAATCCCATTGCTTGTGAACTGATAAACAGCTGGTGACCTCTTATGCAGAACCCAGCAACTTAAGGAAAGCGATTTTCAATGAGGAAGAATGGACCACAGTAAGGCAGCAGCAGCAGCAATCACCTAACCTCTTCTAAAAGCTTCCCTCTCTTCTGGAAACTTGGTAACACTGGAAACTGTTAAAAGACTTGCAGCTTTGCCTTTATTGGGGGTTTGGGTCTTGGTCCCATGAACACCCTCCATCCCTTTTAAAGTTTTCTCTAATTCAGGCAGGCAAACATGTTCACATTCTTTTAGCAGGAAAAGAAAGAGAAGAAAGCACCAATTGCAAACATCTGATTGGAAAGCTAAAAACTAGGCATTGTGGTTTCTTAAGTGTGTGTGTGAAAGCAAGAAAGAGAAAAAGGAAACTGGATTACAGGTTTCCCCCCTGAAAGATGGGGTACACACTGAGCTTTTTTGAAACTCTGAAATGCTCAGGGCACAATTCCCTGACTATAAATGTGTTTTCTGGACAGGATATTTAGAGGGAAAGGAAATGGGGCTGCTAAGGATGTCAGGATGGTCACTGATGACTTCCTGGCATGACTTTGTCTTATTTTTTCCATTTATTTTTAAGACAACTATCAGGACTGATGGTTTTTGACAGGGAGATGGCAAAGCATGAAGGCCAGGGATTGGAGTGTTTGCCTGAAGCTGCTTTGGGGAAGAGAGCACTGCCTCACTGGTTGAGGGGAAAAGGGTCAGTGCAGCATGGACAGTGACAGTATGTTTTACTTGTGTCAAAAGTCTGACTCTGCACATGATCATGAAGGCATGAGTAGGCATTTCCCCATCTTGGGTGGGATATGAGCAGGATGAATGAGGAGAAGGCAATGAGCATGGCAAGCCTTGATGATCTCCCTCTCTGGCCCCGGAAACTTCTTCTTAACAGTTGTTAAAGTCTGTGTTGGATCTAGGTTATTTCTCCTTAGCAGAATGCACGTCACTCAAAGGAACTCTAAGCTGTATTTATTTTTGCATGTTTGTTTCTGTCATTGTTGCTATGGCCATATCTTTATGGCTGCGACCAGTGAATGCTCAGCAAGTACACAGAACACAGGGAAAGCAGTCTCCTTCTGGAGTGTCTGTCTAATGCCTGATGATTCTCTTTTCCCAAGAAATTTCTCCTCACTCTTCCCAGAGGATTCCACTCATTACTGAAGGAACCCACCCACAATCATAGGTGAATGACCAGAGGTAGGTAAGTGATCTAGGTTTAGGTCAGCTGAGGTTTTCTCCATAAGTGCTAAATCTAGTGGCCATGTAAGTATGGATTTTGTATGGCCATCTTCCATCATGTGACAGGAAAAGCAATGAAACCCTGATGAAAAAAAGCCAAGATGATAGAACATATGGCTCCACAATGACAGACAAATAGTGAGGAAATAATCTATTGCCATGCCTTTCTGCTTCCAGTCTCTCTAGAGGTTTTGTATCAGTGTTTTTCCTGCTCTTAAGACCCATAATGAACCTCTGTATCCTTACAGAAAATGGTATTTTCAGCTTACGCTAGTATGAATTGGCTTTCTACTTGCAACCAAAAGTATCTAAAGTAATTTAATACATGTGTTACCACCCTGCCTGTCTCAGTAGGTATCACTAACCAATCACAGCAGTTTTCCACTAAACCTCAAAACCCTTCATCTGACAGTCACTACCAGTTGAGCCAAGTACAAGCTAAAAATCTGGCAAAAACAAACAAAACCTCCCACAAACTACTGACTAGCCCCAAATCTACAATGGTCAATAGGACTGAAGAGTAAAATAGAGCACATGGGAGGGAGAGGTTACTCTGACAGGGTTTCCAAATATGAACTTGAACAATGGGTAGATTTTTCCAGGCATAGGTGGGCAGGATGCACTTCAAGTATGAGGGAGATAGAAGTAGTCTTTTGGGATCATGTCATCATTTAGGAATAGGCCCAATATACTCACTTGGTGTCTTCCTAACCACATCTTATCAGGTTGACTCTATCTCAGGAAACCATTTTTGTTACTGTTGTTTAGGTTGATCTAGGATCTACTTTAAAAAAGAATAATAAACAAATTTGGTCTTGGCTACAGCTGGGATGTTGGTTTTTCTTTCGCTTCCCAGCACCCTGTGGAGCCTGGGGAAGAACCAAACTACTCAGATTTTTTTTTTTTAATCCAGGCCTAAACTTGGACCCTCTCTAGTGAATGTGTTTCAACTTTCTAGAATGCATTTCACTTTTTTAAACTATAGCTCTGAATTTCCTTCTGTGGATCCCTGGCTCCCACCCAGTCCATGTGGTGTGGGAAGGATTTCATCTGTGTTTGGAGGGTGGAACATGTGACTAAACATTAGCCAATCCAGGAGGTCCATTCTCTGGCTACAGGAATTCCTTTAGAGATGGACATGTGACATAAAGCAGCCAATCATGTTCAATCAGAGTTAACTCAGAGTTCAATCTTGTTCTTAAATGATGAATGAGTAGTGTTCACTTTTTCCTACTGGACTTTAACAGTAGGGGTTGTGAGACTTTCTCTGCTACCCTGAAGACTAGAAAGTAAAGCAGAGTCAGGAGACAAAGAAACTTGAGTCCTGGATGCAGTGGTATTTGACTATGACTCTGAATAATCATTGCATTCAGTAGCTAATACACAATCTGTTTGCTTAAGTCAATTTAATACGGGTTTGTACTCCTTTGCATAAAAAATCCTATTACAGTCTGCCTTGGTTATTTCTCAGTAAAATGGGATTCTGAACAGTTTCCTCTTCCTGGGACTATTGCCAGGAATAACAGGGTCTCCAAGATGTTTTATTAATCACCAAGCAATCCCTAGCAGTAAATGATAATGTCACTCCAGTAAGTGATCTTAGGAAGGGGTGTCAATGTTCTCCAAAGAAACAAAAATGTGAAGTATGTCATTGCATTTTCACAGACTACATCCTAGCCCAATGCCTAGTACTGAAGAGATGAGTAATGGATAATTAATAGCATATATTGAAAGAAGCCAATTGAAGAGAACCTGTTTTGAACACATCTAACCAGACTTGTACTCTCTAATCTTACATTAAATGGACCATACTGGCACCCCCTCCCACTCCTTTGAGAAACACCACACCTTCCTGCCCTTCCTACCAGGCCATCAGGCAAGGGCACTGGGTGACAAATCCAGCTAAGGATTGAGCAATGTGACTCCTGAAACTGACCTGGTAAGAGTGTCTCCACCAGCCCACTCTTGCTGGCTAGGATGGAAGGCAGGGATCAGGCAGTTCCAGCTGGTTCTCAGATAAGGAGGCTGCGTGTCACCAGTCTATCACCCATCTGTTGGCAGCTGGCAGCCCTTCCCCACTAGCCAGAACAGGTATGAAACTTCCATTAACAACTTCAGTTGTACAAATATCATTCATCACCTAAGACAAACCTAATAAAAAGCTAAAAGCACCCCCTGCCAAGATATATTTCTGAACACAATCCTTTAAAAATTTCAGAGGGTGTGTCCTTTATTCTGATGGGCTGAGCCTTGACAGGTATCCTCACAGAAGGCCGAGCCCAGGGGCTCTTGGGGGGAGACCCCCACCTCCACTTCTTTGGCAACAAAAATGATTCCCTCATATTTTCCTTCTCTGTTCTCCATCCACTCTCCCTCTCATCCGGGATGTTGGCTTGGGGGAGCTGGCTGCAGTCTCCCAGGTTTTTCTCATCAAGCGCTCCCTTTCCCTCTTTTCCTCTAGCGTCAGCAGATTAGCTTTGGAAAGAATTTACGTGGAAGTAGGTGATTCTACAGTTCAGCCTGCATGCTTGACAATTAGCTAAATAAACTGCTTGGGGTCACTTGAAGTAACAATTCACAGACTTCCCAGTGACAGGCAAAACTTAGGCCCCTCGGTGAGCGGCCCTCCTGACAGAGTAAGGAGGAGCTGGTTTTGCAGGAGGAAAATTCTAGGCATCTTATTATTCACTCGCTCCCTTTCCAGTTCTGACCTTAAGAGTACTCTTAACCTTCCTCCTCCAGCTTGCTAATGGGGAAATAAATCTTGGGAGAGTATCTTAAATTCTTTTTTATCACAGACTGTATCACCGAGATAATAAGACCAGCCTTCACAGTAACCATTAAGCCACAAAAGGTGTGGTCATCATTTATGATTTTTTTAGCCTTAATTGCTAGACAGACACTTTAAGTGGGAAGTCTGTCTAATGAGCCCAGTCATTAAAACATCAAAAACTGTTATCTGGGGTTTCTATTTTAGTTAGACATTACATTATTTTAATAAGGGGGCCGCATTTCTTGTCACAGGGTAGGTAATGGAGGAGGACGCCACCCCATGGGGAATGGGGGAGGGGAGCAGGCTTGCCTTTGGAAAACAAGGTCACAAATCAGGCCCCAGCCCTGGAAGGAGGAGGTGATGAGCAGATCTGGGAACCCAAAAGGAGGAGAGCGGGCCTGAAGGGTTGATGGGGGACAGAAATAGTTATACTAGCTGGAGACGGAGGGCGGCTGGTGGTCAGGGGGCATGCTGCTTCTTCGCACATCATTACAAAGCTTTCTCATCTGTTACCTTTGTGCCCAGTGTCCTTGTCCTTGACTTACTTGAAGTCCTCTTTGCTGCCTAGAAAGCAACCAGTCAGCAAGGCCACCCAGTCCCGGGCCTCTCTGAGTCCTCCTTTCACCTTCTAAATGAACTGAACCCTCTTCTCCCTTCCTGGGCCCCTACAACAAGCACCCTCCAGGTTGCCTGGGTAGCACCTGATTCCATCCTCGGGATTTCTGGACTGAATGCTCAAGAATTTGACAACCACAGTTTGTTCCTCTTTATTGATCTGGTCCAGTACTGTCCAAAAGGAATATAACCTAAGCTACACTATAATTTTAAGTATTTTAGTAGCCACATTTAAAAGGTGAAAATAAACAGGTAAATTTAATTTTAACAACACATCTTATTTAAAGAATATACCTACAATATTATCATTTCAACATGTAATTAATATTTTTGCAAATGGCTCATTAGATACTTTCTTTTCCTCTTTTCATACCAAGTTTTACAGCTCATCTCTGTTGGGACTGGCTGCATTTCCAGTGCTCCAGTATACTTTGATTTTCCAAGTAGCTTTCCATTATTAAGCATTTACTTCATGCTAGGAATAGCTCTTAGCAATCTATGTATAGTACTTCATTTAACACTCTCAATAATATAAATTAGATACTACAATTATGCTCAGTTTACAGAGAGGAAACTGAGGCAGAGAGGTTAAGTGATTTGAAAGAACAGAGCTTACATGGGCTACCACTCACAATGGATCACACTGTAGATATGCGCTCATATTTGATGCCTTGATATCTGGCCTCTTACTCGAAACTCAACAGAGCCTTAGATGACCTATCCAATGCCAATGTGCCAAGTCTCCCATTAATCCAGGGGCAGGTGGTTCTCTCTGTGTGATTGATATCTCTGGTCACAGGCTCCAGGTAACCAACCTGCCTGTCTGATAGCTCCTCCTCAGATAGGGAAGTATGCCAACATATAATCTTTATTTTGGAAAAAAACAAACAAAAACAATCAAGATATTAGTCTTAAAAAGATAGTCTTTAAAAACCAACTTGAGTATGTTTTTAGAAATGTGGTGATGGTTACCCAGCTTTGTAAATAAACTGAAAACCGTGAATTATATACTTTTAATGAGTGGATTGTATGGCATGTGAACTCTCATTTATATCTATGCATATCTTTATCTACATCTGTATCATCTATATCTACCTGTGTCTATGTTTGTCTCATCCATATCTATCTCTTATTCTATGTATGTACATATGTACGTACGTGTGTATGTATCTATCTATCTATCCATCCCCCCATCCCCCCACACACATTCCAGCCTGTCATGTAGTAGGGGTATCCCAGGTGCTTGGCGCTTGTTATAGAAGATGATGTCCTACTTCTCTTTTACTCTAAGGATGTAAGAAAAGCAAGCTTCAGGGAGACCTTCATGCTCTCCTAAGACACACTCTTCAATTGGGCAGCTTTGGAGTTCCCAGGTGGCTCAGTCCTCAAGCAGAACAAGCAGAAGTACAAAGAGCAGGGAGTGGGCCCAGGTAGTTACAGTGCACTGTGTAACCCTGAGGCACGGGCCCAGGGCATTCATTCCATGCCCAGCTATTTCAGAATAACTCACCCCTAACCTCTGCTACTGGAAAACTTCCATCACGCTCCCCATGGTTAGAAGCACTTATTCACATCTCTGCACCTGTGTAAAATGCACTGCAACAGGACTAAATCCTGCCATGTATCTGCAGAGGCTGCGTTTCTGTCCCTTTCATTTCTGTCCTCTCCTCCAAGACCAAGCCCTCCTTTCAGCCCCCATTGCTACTGACAAAGGCAAAGTCAGGAACAGAGTCAGGAAATTGGTGGTCTTCATTTCCAGGTTCATTGCAGACCTTCCAACAGCAAAGTAATTTCAGGTCCCTGGAAAATCAGAGCTGAGTGTCATTCATCATTGTGACCCCAACCACAATGCCTGATTCACTAACTGAATTTCATCAGTCTCTGACCTTCATTCAAACTGCCAGGAGCTTGGCAAAAAACCTCAATGCTTCTTGATGGTGGTACTTGCATCTTGAGTGTGTGAGACCATAGTTCAGGACAAGTGGTAGCATACAGACGACGTTAGGAGCCAAGGTCCTTGCCCACTCAATAATATGGACAACTGCAATCATACTCCCTATGAATACTTTCCAAATGCTCCTGGTGGGGAACTGCTGTGGAGTATGGGGGCCTAATATTGCCCCTGGTAATCTCATGGCTTTTCTAGCCCTGATTCTGGTATGAAGACTATGTTGATTTCCATGGTATCAATACTCCCAGCATAACCATTAAGAAAAAAAAACCCAGATACCTGCGTGGAACAATTCATTCACAAATTCTAAAATTAACAACTGGCTCTTGTGCTTGCCAGCTGATAGGAGCTGTTGCCAGCAGACCATTGCCTGGCATCTTCTCTGTGCTCTCTAAATGCTCATTAAAAAGATATGCTGAATTAAGAAGCCTTTTGGAGCAGTCTTCATGCATCCTCACATTTTAGAACCAAATAATACTACTGCCATTAAATTCCTAATAACACATCTTGCCCATGAGGTAGGCTATGAACAAATGAGAAATGTGTTACTGAATGGCAAGGCTGATGTGTTAATGACAGGAAGATACAGAGCAGAGACCAAGGCCACAGAGGCCTGGCTGCTTTTACCACTCCACCAAGGCTTTGATGGCCCTTCCCACAATGAGAGGAGCTGAATGATTCTGGGTACACACTCCTCCTACCATCTCCCTACTTTTAGCAGGACTCCTGCCTCCTCCCAGACTCTGGCCTTTAGAAAGCCCCTCCATCCCTACCAGGAATAGGCTTATCAGGAGCCTCCTGCCAGAGGCCATACATTTCCAAAAGTGACAAAGGAGAAGGAAGAGGAGCAGGAGGAGGAGGCCAAAGACCATATCGAACCCCAAGATCCCTGTACTTGTGCAGCAGCTGGTAAGCAGTACCCCCAGGCTGGTCTGGCCAAGAGATGTAAAACAAGGGGCCCAAACTCTGCCGTAACAAGGGAGAGTTTCTAAGGGAGATGGAAGATGATGGTACAAGCAAGAAAGCACAAAGTTTATTGCCGGGGCTGGGTGGGGAAGCCATGATGAGCATGGGGAGGGACAGAAAGCCAGATGCTGGCCTTGCTCATTATCTGATGTGATTATCAGTTGCAGGTGTCTCCAAGTGCCCCAACCTATCAAACTATATTTAAAACATGGGAGATTTACAACAATTATACCTCTATAAAGGTGCATAAAAATATCGCCAGGCAATCTGTGAAGATGGGTGTTCAGCTCAAACCAGAGACCCACCAGGTTGGAACAAAGTCATCCTGGTGTTTAGGAAGGACCAAAGAAGAGGGTGTTGGAGCAGGGTGGGACCTCAGTGGACTCACACCTCCAAACTGCCGGGGATGGGGAGAAGTGAGAGAGGAGGCCGGTAAAGCCAAGCAGCAGGCAGAAACCAGTTATGTAAAGCAAAACAGCCCAGTCAGTGTCAAACTTCCCAAAGCTGTCTACTTGGAGGATGAAGGTGACAGAATTGGAATCAGAGCCCCAGATGAACCAGGAAATGAGTGGAGTTTTAAATATTGGGATGCAAAGTTTACCTAAGAGATGGGGGGGGGTCAGGAGGAGATGTGGGGAGGGGCTTAAGAGAAGCAGGATGAAGGGGGTTCAGGAGAAGGAGGGAAGGAGGAAGAATGCAGAGGAGGGGACACAGGGCAGGAGGGATGAAAGCTTAGGGAGGAAAAGAGGTGAGCAGGGATGGGGAAGGTCAAGGAGGAGAGGGAGGAGATGAAGAGGAGAGGAGGGCAAAATGCAGTGGGAAAGAGCTAAGAAAGAAAGGTGGGGAGAGAAGGAAGAGGAGGGAGAGGGAGGGGGCCAGGAGTAGCAAGGGGAGGTAGGAGACCAAGAGTCAGCCAGGAAAGGTATTGACACTGCAGGTCAGGAGACCCATGCACAGTTCTCAGAGATGGTTTCTCAGTCACTGCTACCTCTCAGGGAAAGGGGAGTCTGGAGATGTTCCTGAAGATAAGACACGATAAAGCCTGGGCTGAAGCCAAAGCTTAGACTGAGGACAGAGCCACAGGCAGGGCTGACCTCTCTGCAAGCCACTGGGTCTCTTCCAGGTGACACCTCACATGTCCACTTGGCAACCTCCTTCCACCTCCCTGATGGGAATTTTCAAATAAGAACAGTCTGGGTCATCCCAGAGTACCATAGGAGTGTGGCTTAGAGCTGGGAGGGAGCCTAAGATAACTTCACGGGGCTCAGTGAAGTCAAGGGCCAGCTGCCTGGAACCAGTGTCTTCCAGAGAGCAGCTGCAGAAGCAGCAGGTAGAGCTAACTCTGATGCCTGGCGTTCTCAAATAGCTCTCTGGGTTTGGTTTCATGCCCAGCCCAGTGACATTTCTTTTTCCTTCTGACAAAAAGACAAAACCATTCCCCAAATATTTGTCAGAGTATGTGAAATTCTACCATTAGAGAGTTTTTCCAATAGTGGCATCTGATCCTAGGGAATGAAATTACTTGTTCCTTGTCACCTATGTCTGACTCCAGGGCCCGTGCCCTTCCCACTCTCAGGGTACATCTGGAGTCCTAAGTGTGGAGACTCCAGGAACAGCAGGAGTGGACTGATACGGGTCTGGGAAGGGGTGCAAGACTCAGGCCGGGCCTGGTCCCTACAGGGGAAGCCTAGAGTAGGGGAGTGGGAGGAGGCATGGAGGGTGCAGTCGGGAGGAAGCTTGCCGTGCGGATGTAAGGATGGGAGGCCACCTAGCACGGCAGGAAGGTCAGATGAGACCCAGGCACAGGAGAAGGCATGCTTTCTAAGACTGGGACTCTGGCAAGGGGAGGGCTGTGGAGGGGGATGCCAGAGGGCCTGGGCTGGGCAGGTCAGCAGTGGCCAGTATGGGAAGCAGTCATGGGGAGAGGCTCCAGAGGTCCCAAGAGGGTCAACCTGGGGAAGAAGGTACAGTCTAAACAGAATCTTTAGTCCATGACCATGTGGTCTACAGGGCAGAGAAGCCTGGATCCACCCGAATTTATGGGCTGGGCCTCTGTGGGCTCAGGGCTTAGGTGTCCCGCCCTTCTTTGTCTTGTTCTATGTCCCAGCCTTTTCTGCTTCAATGATTGTGCACTTGTTCCTTGACATATACTTCTTGAATCAACAGTTATTAAATGTCCCTGAAATTCCATATTAAAAATCGAGGAGAGGGGAGCACTCAGGGGTGGAGTGTAGCCAGTCCTGGACAACAGATGTTTTTCAGGGGGTGCTGGACTGGGGAGACGTCCTAGGGGAGGAGATGTGGAGAGAGAAGAAAGATGATGTGAACTGGAAGGTGGGGGAGAGGAAGGGAGTCATACCCAGCCCCAGCCTTGGGATTCTACAGGGAACTCAGGCCGTGGTGAGGGGGTGGGTTACCCAGGGTCTCCTGGAGAAAGAAGAGCATCTAGGGAGAAAGTAAGTGAATGTAAGCCCTGCCACCTCTGAAGAGCGGTACCCCTCCCCAAACAGCCCTGTTCCACCCTTAGTTTACCAATTCTGCATACTTGGAGCCTGGACCAGCCCCCAAAGCCCCCCATACCCTCTCTTTCCATTCTAAGACTGAAAAGATCAGAGGCAACTTCTGCCCTGAAAAAATGGTGCTTATGCAAATGCCTACAAAGATGGGTGAAAAAAGGGATACACAATTTGTAAAGAGAATAGTCACTAATGTGTTTCAACAAACAAACACCCCAAACAACGTAGGTGTGGAAAATAAATGGAAGAAAATACAGCCAAGTGATGAACGAGGCTGCTGGAGGCAGGGCCTGGGATAAGGAGGGGAAGAGAGGGGAATAGACCACGACTGTGGGTATAGATCTTCTGAATATTCCATTATGAGCATGCTGTATGGTTAACGGACGCAAATAAATGTTATTTATTAAAAAGGAAGAAACGTTGTATTTTTAGAAAAGAAAAAGACGTGCTTTCTTGTGCAGATGTATTAATGAGTGAGTCAGCCACAAGCAGCCACCCTCCCCACAAACCTGGCTCAGGGAGCCTGGTGTCTTTACATTCCCTAGAGTTCCATGGGCCTGACTAGTAGCAGGGACTATCCTCAGGAAAACTGTGGTGCCAAAACAGCACAGATCATTCATCCCCGAGTCCTTGGAAGGTTGGAAAGAGGACTCATTTCTCAGACAAAAAGACTGAAACACAGAGAGGTAAAGTGCTTTAGGAACAGGAGCATGGGAAGGTAGGTAATGATAAAGACCGTGAATCTTTAACTTCTGCTCAATTTTCTTTTTTATTCTGTATACATGCTATGGTTTGGAAGGGTCCCCCAAACACCTTTGTGTTGAAGGCTTGGTCCTAAGCCCTTGATGCTACTGGGAGGAGCTTAGGTCCCTGGGGTCATGTCCTAGAAGTGAATGGTGGTGACCTGGCCCTTTCCCATCTTCTTTACTTCCTGGCTGCTATGAAGTGAACAGCTTTGCACTACCATCTGCCCCTGCCATGATGTTCTGCCTCATTTAAGGCCTAAAATCAACAGAGCCAACTGACCAGAGCCAACCATGAGCCAAAATAAGCCATTTTGCTTTAGGAATTGATGATCTTAATATTTTGTCAAAGCAACAGAATCCTGATGAAGACAATACCACACTACATTACTGTATTACCATCATCATTGTCATCTATGGGCATAATGTTGTCTTCTACTATGATGGGAGTGGTTATCTAACATTGTGTATGTTACCCATGGATGCACATTGATCAGAGGGGCACATATTCTCATTAAGGACAACTCCCAACTACCTTGACCACGTCTGCTTTGCTCTCCATGGTCCGGCCTTGCCCCACCCCTAGCCTGGTTGGTAGAGCAGCATTCTAAAGGCCTCACCTTGGCTGGTGCTTCTCATCTAGCCTGTCCTGTGCTCCTAAGTGATCTTTAGGGAGCTAATTTCCTAATTACCAAGGGATACTAATTAGTGCATCTAGAGAAAGGCTGAAGTCACGAGGCTGATGTTCAGGAGAGACCATGAAACAATTGCACGAGGTGGTTCCTTGCTGTCAGCCTCCTTGTCTGCCTCAAATTATTAATTACGATTCTTAATCACTCTTTTCCCATCAGAACCCCTGAGATTTAATTTGCTTTGTCATTTGGTCTCCTTGGAATGCATAGCTCTGAGTTTTTTCTCCGGGGTGAGAGGGCCCTGCTACATTTTGCCAAGTAGTCAATCTTTCTGCCTGGACTCAGCTGAGCCCCAGATGCCCCCATGCCAGCTGGCTCTGTCCTGTAAAAAGAAAAGGCCCAAGGTGGGGGTCCAGGATGGGGAGGTGACCAGAACCATGTCTTAGAGGACAGAATAGGGGGATGCAGAACCTAGGAGTCTTCTGTTACTGAAAAATGAAATTAGATTTATTCCATTGCTTCAGTTGACAGAACTACTATCAAGGCACAGGTTTTGTGGAGGTTTAATTTTTTTGTTTGCTTTTTGACAGGGTCTTGTTTTGCAGCCCAAGCTGCCCTTGAGAAGATTTTCCTGCCTCAGCATTCCAAGTGCTGGAATTACCAGCATGTGACAGGACACTTGATTTGATTCGGATTTTGTGCAGTAACTATCTCCCAGTTAGAGTTGGGCCAAGGAGTCCCTGAATTTTCTGGGGAGCAAACCAGTCTCCAGTTGCCAGGCACCACCATGGCATGAAGAGTCCTATCTATTGTGTGGTTTCCACCCTAAACTGCTAGTGGGCTTTGGGGTTTGTCTCTCCCTACCCTATCTCCAAGGTCAAGGTAATTCCTGATTCATGCCTGGGCACCTAACACCTCTCTAGAACTAGGTGCTGGAGTAAACTTTGTGGGCTTGAGTTGGAATTTTTAAAAAATCAAATTTAACAAATTAGTATAGTTCCACATGCATGCAACATGGAATTTTGGATTAGGGAAAATGCCTGTGGGAACTTCATTATTATGCTTTAGTTTTATCCCAGGAGTGGAATGAATTCACATAGTGTCTGTGAAGTGAACAATTAATTTCAAAATTATAAAGTTAATAAAGCAAACTTTAAAAAATTCCTAGATGGCTTTTTCTTGCTAAACGCTTGGTGACCCATAGTGAGCTACTCCTCACACTGCTCTGATTCTGTTGCAGTTGTCCAGGGAGGGAAGCAGCGAGAAGAAGCCAGAGCCCTGAGCCGGGGAGGGAAGAAGCGGTACGGGAGGGCTGCTCTGTTTCACCGCTGATAATACATTGAAAGCCACACAGAAACATATAGAGGAAGGAGAAGAGTGGTCTATTCCCTCCTCCCTCCACAGGACAGCAGCAGAAATGCTCCTCCCTACTGTCACAGATCAGGTGGGAGGACCCCCTGTGCTGGAGGTGCAGCTCCCTGTGTGTCCTGGTTCCGTCTCATGTTGTCCCTCCCACTAGGCTGCAGGCTTCTGGACTTCTTGGGCTCCAGTGGTGAGCAGAGTTCCTGGAAAACAGTGCCTGCTCTGCATGTGTGTTCAGTGAATATATCAGTATTGATCAGTCGCCCCTTCCCAGAACCTGCCAGCTATTGTCCCTTGCATTTGCATGCAGTTTGGAGGCCACCTTCTCTCTTTTGTCCTCAAGATACACCCAGAGTCAGCTCCTGCCCCCATCCCTGGTGAGCTTTCTCTCCCTTTTGCTGTTTCTGTTACCCTCAGACTCTAAGCCAGCTGCGCTGCTGCTGGCCCTCCTATGGCTACCCTGGCCTGCTCCCCCACCGCCACCCCCACCTCCATGCCCACAGCTTTCCTATGTTCCTGTCACTGGCTAGGATCTCAGGCTTCCTTCTTGGACCCCTCACCTCTGATGGCTGGTCAGCCACTGCTGGCCTCAACCTGGCCGGCCCGTCACTGTGGGTAGCACCTTCAGCCCTAGCCACATTTAGAAGGAGCTGATGTACTTGGTGCCCACTGTGTGCCTAATGTGGGAGGCACTGTGGTTAAGCAATCAGGAGCTGACAGGGCTGGGGGCAGATGGTGGTGTGCTAGCTGGCTGTTGGGCATCTAGGGCTGCTTTTATCCCTCACTTCCCTCTGCTGCTGACCACGCTGAGAGCACTATTATGCGTATCGCATGGAACTAGTTCCTCCAACACAACCAAATTTCCCTGGGCTGAACATCCTGTTATAGCGTGTATCTAGATTTTCCCTAAAGCCTCATGCAGTCATAGGTGAGGCTTTTAGGTGGTGTCTGGATCTAGGATGTGTGCTGCTGGGATCAAGGAAGGATGTAATGCTGGGGTTGATTCACTATACGATGCTGCTAGGATTAAGGATGTGAGTGCTACCTGCTCTAAGAGCTAGTAGCCTGGATAAGGGATATAAGGGACAGAAAGAGCTGTGGTCATGCCTTGTCTCTTCTTGCTAGCTTGCTGCTTTGCTGACATCTGTCTTTTGCCTGCCATGAACTGTTTCTCCTCTGTGACACCCTTTTGCCTTTCCACCCTGCCTTGGAGTCAGCCACCTGTGGACTCAAACATCTACAGTAAATCTTTCTTTCCTTAACTTGTGGGTGTCAGGTATTTTGTCTCAGCAACGGGAGAAAAGTAACTAAGATACACCCACACTCACAGCCCTTTCTGTCTCTAGTGCCATGGCTCCTGTGAGTTTCAGTGTCTTTTGTGCATTCTTCCCTGGGAGCCACTTCTAAGGGGCTGCCTCCCACAGGTAGCCTAGCAATACTCAGAGCGCAGGCAATGCTATAACTAGGAGCATTGGAATCCCCTGCAACTTCATTTGTGCCATCCAAACCACATCTTAACTGTGACGCTCCCTTGCTCAAGTGACGGTGTTAACCTCCTGAATGTGTGAATGTGGCTGTTTATACAGACACAGACACACAAAATGAATCCTTGTGAGTTCCAGGCTGTGCTGGGGACTGGAAGACATGAAGAGAAGGATGGCACTGCTATCCTCTCCTGTCAGGAGAAGTCTCTGTGGTAACCCCCCGCCCCCACTTCTCTGGCTGGATCCTGCCTCTCCCCTCCACATAGCTCTGGATCCAGCCTGCCTGGGCCACTCCTTTTCTGAGGACATATGGTCTTCTGCCTCTTCATTCTTCCAAGGCAGAGGACACCTCTTCCAGCAAACCTCTCGATCCGACCCCACCAGGAACCACATAAATAGGTAGAAAAGGCACAGGGTCTGCATCACTCAGGACACTGGCAGTCACTCCTGACATGCTGCGAGTGTGGTCTGTGACCTCACATTCCTCCAGGGCAGGAGCTCTACTTGCTAATCCTTGTGTATCTCCCACAGTGTTTAGCATGCTCCTGGGCTGGAAGGGAAAGCTGTGACCTGAGAACAGACTTCACTTTCATCTGTCTGTGTTTCCAGCAATGCAATCTGCTCAAGGATGGGTGGGTACCACATATGTGGTCAGCCACCAGCCCATTCAAGAAACTGACGGCCATAGAAAGCCCAGTACACATTTGGGCACTGTATCTATCACATATACCAGTGCCTCTGTGCACAAAGCAAGTTTCCTGCTGTTTACAAACCAAGCATTTTTCTATTATTTTCTGAAACTTAGATGCTTCAAAACTAAGTCAGTGTCTTAGAGATAGAACAAATTAAAATTCACATCAAGGTCAACATATGATGGGGAACAGAGGGCATTTATGAACACCAAACTAAGAGCCAAGACATAGCTGTTGCAGTTTTGGGTGGCCTGGCAAGGTTGCTTAGCTTCTCTACCGGGTTCTGCCACATGGAAGCCAGCCTGTCACAGAAATTAAGAGTACCATGTTACCAGTGAGGCTTCTTGGATTTAAATCATAGCTTGGTTACTTTCCCACTGCATGACCTTAGGCAAGTCGCTAAACCTCTTTGGCCTCCTTTTGTCTTTTGTAGAATGAGAATGATAAATAACCCCTGACTGTATGGTTGTAAAGATTTATTAGTTGCATAGGGGAAAGAGTACCTAGATGGTCACAAGTCCTGATTGGAGGTGGCTTGGTTTACTGTATAACCAAAAATTTGTCCCACAGCCCAGAAAACTGCTCTGTATATGGGTCTTTATGGCAAATGATATATACCATCATTTGCCATAAAGACAAACCAGTAAAACACACCAAACTGCTCTCCACCAAGGTGGTACCAATTTATTTTCCTTTCAGAAGAGATGGGAGGGAATATCCATTTCACTGTACCCTTTCATGCTGGCCCAGCTGGTCCCTTTTTTGTTGTTGTTGTTTTTCCACAAAGCTTTGTGAAATTGATGAATTAAAAAAAAAGCAGGTATCATGGAGTTTTAATTTCAGCTTTTAAAAAAACTAGTAATAAGATTAAAACTTTTCTGGAATTTGAACTGTATTTATGAACTGTCACTTCCTTTTCTCCTGCTTTCTTTTAAGCTTACAGAAGATCTTTTTATAGGATTAATATATAAATTCTTTTTTCCGTATATGCTACAAATATGTACATATATTTTAACAATAAAAAGTTCATTAAGAAACCTAAAATATTTAGTCTTTGACTTATACTTCCTCTTCTAGCATTTTATTCTAAGCAAATAATCAGTTTGAAAGCTAGAATGTTCATTCTCATGCCATTATATTAGAGAAAATAGGAAATTACCTAATATATACCTATTATAGTACATTAACATGAGTGAATAGTTCACAGCTATTAAAATGAGGTTTTCTATGAATGATTAGCTAAAAGGTAAAATACTATGATAAAAGCTGCATAATGGCCAAAATAATTCCAATTTTGTAAAGTAAAAAATTATGCATATGCTTTTTAAAAAAGATTGCTAGAAGATACACCAAAATATTCATGGTATTGGTAAGAATTATTTCTGAGTGGTAGAATTAATTTTCTTTTACTTTTTCCTAATTTTCCAAATTGTCTGTGTTAATTTTTTATAGGGATGTATATGCTTTGATCAGATCAGCCTCTTAGATGCCAGCATCCAGAATCACCTGGAGGGGCTGTTAACAGACAACTTACTGAAGCTCACCGCTGCGTCTCTGAGTCAATAAGTTCAGGTAAGGCTTGAGATTTTGCATTTCTAACAAGTTCCCATCAGTGAGCTTCCCCATCAACGCTGCTGCTGGTCCAGGGAATGTACCCTGGTTCATGTTCCTGTACCAGAGAATCATGGTTCTACAGTAAAAGGTATTTCTTCTCCTATTTAGATTGAGGAGATGAAAAGCACTGGCCCCCTTATCATTAAAGGCTGATCAGTTGTTTTTACCAGATGAGAAGGGGCCAAGTCATCGTCATGACCCCAACATGACCCCAACAAAGCCCTGTTCCCACAGCCAGCTCCACATTTCGGAAGATCTACATCACATGCTTTCCTTCCTTAGAACTACTGGGTATCTATTTCTTCCTCATTTTCCAACCAAGTGAATCTGAATAATGGGGGAGACTTTCATTTATATTTAGCTCCCGCATTTTAAACTACTTCTCTTTGTCACAGGCAGGTCTTCCTGATCTGACCATAAACACCAGAGATTGCTTAGGCCAATCATAGGTGTGTGGGAAACGTGTTATGGCTCAACTGAATCCTTCCTGTCCCCAGATACTGTCATGAGCTATGAGAGCTTATGAGCAGGATGGGTTGACACCCCTTCCCATGAGGTTTATGTCTAGTGTGAAGACACACAGTAACACATGGTCTTGTTGGGGATATGCACTCTGAGCAACATAAAACAGGAATAAAATTGCAAAGTGACCTGGGATGGGAGGCACTTTTAGTGGAGGACTCAGAGAAGGCCTTATGAGTATATTCAGTGTGCTACTCCTGGGTAGCATCAATGGCATCAGGGTCAAAGGGTGGGCAGACTGCAGAGGCCTGTAGGCAGGTGTTTCTGAAACAGTCACACACACATACATATGCACACACACACATGCACACACACACACACACACACACACAGCCAAGAAATTTTGATTCTGAAGATTAAGGTGGGGTCTGAGATACTGCATTTGCAACACACTCCCAGGAGAAGTTCATGCTGGGTTCCCCGGAGACACTCACACACAAGTAGCAAGCCCTTAGACCAGCAAGGAACTGGGAAGTCAGTGTAATTGCACTGAGAACCATTGAGGATTCTGAAGGGAAAATTGGCAGATCCTACTTGTGTTTTACAAGATGATTCTGAGGGAATGTGTAGGAGGGCTCAGAGCAGAAACAGGGAGACAGGAGGTTGGGTGGCAGGAAGGGTGGTGGCCCACTGGAGGTGGCTGTAGAGGCAGGAAAAGTGATCAGGTCCAGGCTGTATGTTGGAATCAGGGGTTGCAGGGATAGGCTGTAGGATTGGATAATGGAGAGAGATTTCAAGCTTCCCTATAGGCCTCAGGTAGATCTGCCCAACTCCAACCATGGGACCGTCTGCTGAGTGTGTCCTCCCACCTACCATTCAGGGATTCCTGGGGAGACAAACATCTTGCATACAAGCGGGGCTTGTTCCAGGTCTTCCCTGACTTGTCTGGGGACCGTGCTGGAAAAGAACACAGTGCACTTTCACACTTAACTTCCTAGCCCAGAAAGGAAGCAATGTGGCTGTGGGGGCAACTGGCTTTGAGGATCCAGGACAGCCAACAGGCACCTCAGGAATCTCTGCCTGACCCATCTACCTGGGATCCCTGCTTCTCCTGTCTTCTATCTACAACCTGTGGAGCCACACCCATGAGCACCATTCTTCCTGCCATCTGCTCCAGTAAAGGAGAGCTGTCTCTGTGTGACAGATCCAGGCCACCAGCTGGGCAATAACTCAAGAATGGCAGGTAGGGAATGAGGAGGTGGATCACCTACCTGGTGGCAAAACTGACAAAAGCAACTATCAGGTGCACTTCTTCCTAGGTAACCTGTGTCCTTCCACTGTCATCAGCCTTTTCAGCTGTCCCTGCTGTGTATTTTGAGCCTTCTGTAACTGTTTTTCTTTTAAGGTTGGCCTAATATCTGCTTTTATATCTAAATCTAAGCTATAGCTATATTTTATTGCATCACACTATTAAAGCAAAATTTAAAACTAGAACTCTCTACCCCACCTTTGGTACTGGTGATTGAATCCAGGTATTTCACACTGAACTACATGCTCAGCCCTTTTTAATTTTTTATTTAGATACATAGTTTTGCTAAATTGCCCAAGCTGGACTCAGACTTGCAATCCCCCTTAGTCTCAAGGGTGCTGGATTACATGTGTGCACCACTATGCTAGGGTCCATCCCCTTTTAGGACACTTGTTTCTGCTTCTCAGTTCTGTCTGGTCTAGGCTCAGATGCCTCTCTTTAACATATTGGCAGTCACAGGAGGTCCAATGCGGTGTCTTCCTGGTACAGATGGAATTGTGAACTTAGCTATGTGTAGACAGGATGAGTAGTTATTCACACGGAGGCTTCTAGACTGAATGAAAGTGCCTGGGATGTGGGGTAGGAGACAGGCAGGAGAAAGACAGCATCAAGACCCATGGTATGACCTCCCCCTGGGCTGACAGTCAAGTTTGCATCTGGGAAATAAGGGTTTGGGAGTAAGGCTGAGAAATGTGGGGCCTTGGGCATTGATGACAGAGTACAGAGAAAGGGCAAGGCCTATACTGTGAACAGGGTGGCTTCAGGGTGGCTAAGGGTTCAGGTTGGCCTTAGGGAAGGTCATGATCCGATCAGATGGCAACAGAGACCCCAACTGTGGCATTAAAGTCAGAGCTGATTGATACTTTTGGCTGTGACATGCTTCAGTTCCTGGTAACTTACAACAATAACAGACAATGACCTACAGGTGTGGGAGGTGGTCCCAGCTTCCTGAAGCTGGGCAAACTGAGCTGGAGTCATCTGATCTGGTTCTTGACATTGCTGTGGAAATTGTATTCTACTTGCACTGACAGCCACACCAGGTGCAGCAAAGTGCCATTGACAATGTGATTTCGTCTGTTTCTTCATAGACCCATCTCAAGTCATTGTGCAATGTCAGTTTGTCCTTCCAATGGTTCAACAATACAAAACCAAGGAACTTCTGATATCACCATTGTCCTGTTTAGGCATACACAGGTCATGACTAACATTTTTCTCCTTGATTATGAAGATTGAGTGCTTGTTTTATCTTTAAAGGTGCATAAATGCTGGAGCAGGGTGACATTAAAGTCAGAGGAAGAGGGTAGAAACTGGATCTTCTCTCCTGCTCATATACAAGCTCCCTCAGTTAGAGGACTCTCAGCCAGTGGTGCCATTAAAACCATGGTGACAGCCAAGTCTACTGAGAAGGCCCAGAGCAGCTGGGAAGCTGGGACCACAAAGGCTAGGCTAACTTAATGTGGTATATATAACACACTCTGTGAAATATCTGCACTGGGCAGCAAAGAACAAGGGATGGAGTTGGGGGGATGCGCCAAGTGACAGGTGGTTTGTAAAAAGGAGGTCACATGGACATGAGTAAGATTTCCCCTGGGTCGTTGGTGGTGGCAGAGTTACTGGGTTGTTCTGGGATTCCTGTCCAGCTGTGCATACGGCCACTCCCTGGGAAAGAAGAGCTGCCCACACCTGTGCTCTGCAGCCCTGTGCCAGCATCACTGCTGGAGCTCAGTGAATCAATCAAGGAAGGAGAGCATGAGTGACTAAAGAGGGTAGGAGCAGCTTTCATTCCGCATGCTCTCTAAGCCCCACCCCAAGAAGGCTGGAGTCATCCCTCTTGTATCCTGACTCCGTGCAGAAGGGGTTTGGATCCATAGGGGAGCCCTATGGCTCCATCCGGAGGGGTTGATCCACTGAGCTGTAGCATCTCCTTGGCAGCTGTGGATAACTGGGTGATCTATACCCAGGCACTGGCAGCAAGCAAGCGGACACTCACTCAGTGCCTCCACCTGACCCACTGCTTTGTGATCACCTACCAAGTGCTCAGCTCCATGCTGGGGACTGAAAGAGGGATAGAGAGAGCAGTATATATAATACACACTTCCTGCTTACAGGGAGTTTACAAACTAATGGGAAAAATAACTATATTCAGCCCCCTGGGCTCTCAGAGATGAGCCACCCAGTGCTGGCCTTGGGTCCTAGGGGCAAAGTCAATGGCCAGTCCTCAGCTCAGATTATCTGCAAGGGGTTGTCCTCAACTGCAGAATGCCACCTGGACCAAAGTGACACGCTCCCAAGGACTACCCACATTCAATGACTACAGATGGTATCAGAGGTTCTATAGTCTGAGCATGTGGGTTCATGCTGGGACAAATCTGAGGGGGCCATTTCAGTTCCAGAGTTCCCCATGGAGTTGATGATGCTGTGGAACTGTCATCATTATAGTTTCTCTCCCACTTTCTGCTTGTCACCTTCACCCTCCACTGTAAGTGGGAATTGATCCCTCTAACATCATGTGCATAACCTGCTTGCTAGTCAGCTGCCCAGAGAACCTGGCATTGAGAAATCAGGAATTCTGGAAAATAATTCACCCAGAAACACTCAGGGTTAACTCTTTGGTTAAGACTTTCAGCACACTTTCAGCATGGTGGATGTAGAAGTAAATGCTGGAAGACAGGTCCTGAAAATATAGCTTTCTTTAGGAATATTTATTAACATTTTCATTAATGAATTTATGCAACGGCCACATGTATATCACAGTCAACTTTATTAATATGAAGAGTTGCTTCTCATGCATTGTATGTACAATGTTCAGCTCTGTGGTTGCTGATGGACAGGAGGTGATGCAGCATGGGGATAGTGAGATGGTTTCTTCCCTACAGGGCTCAGCCAGCCAGGAAAAATGCCAATTAAGACAAAGCTGTTTGCAAGAATCATTTCAGTTGTCAGGTTAACCCTATGACCTGGGGATCACAGGCTGGCTTCCATTCCCCAACTCTCAGACTTTCACAGCTCCTTTAATTGGCATCTCTTACTTTGGGGCAAGGTGACCTCTACCCAGAAGTCTCAAATTCTTGGGGCTGATTAAAAAAAAGGCCAAGCAAAGCCTACAGTCTGTCCTAGGTGCAATCTGTGGCCAAGTTTGGGTAGGGGAAAGTGGGAATGGATTCCCCAAGAGAACATGTTAGTGGGCACTGGCACATACATATCCTCCCAAACCAATGACACATGCTAGAACAGTCTGCACTATTGTCTCCAGCACCAATCAAAATGTAACCAAGTACCTTGAGAACTGTACATTCCATTGCTAATTATCTTTTTTCAGATGCTGCCACAATTGAATTATCCTTTATCATGTTATTGATTAAATAAATCATTGCTATGGAGGAGCCAGCTGGGTGAGGGGTGAGTGAATCTGCACGTCCAGCCCTGTAGTCCTGGTCTACGTGAGGATCACATAGGGTTTGTGGATGGTGGCTGGACAGTCCAGGACCTTGGGATTAAGGCTGGGCGCTCACTCTCAGATGGCTCAGACCAGCAATCCTCCTGGGATACTAGTGGGCATTTTCAGTTCTGTGTATGTTAAATGCTGTCTTTGGGCTCCAGTTTCTCCAAGAGTAAGGGAGGATCGGCAGACAGCAAAGATTTGGTAGGCGTAGAAAGAGTTTTAACATTAGTTTAAAGGAGGCCCCTTGCTGTCACCCCCTCCCTGTCTCCTCTGGGAGCAGCATAGTCAGTATGGGGACAACAGGAGAACATCTAGGACAGAGGAAGCAGTTGCTCATCTGTGTCTTTAACTTTTGTCAGTGGTGGCTAGAAAAACCACTGCCATGAGGAGAGAGAGAATTGGGGCCCAGAGAGTTGCCACCTGGGAGCTCTTGAGTTAAAAACTATTTTCAAAATGATGGCCCTATGTTTTGGAGGTATTGTATAATTTTCTTTTTAATCCTCCCATCAGCTCAGAGGGCAGCTAGGATTATCCCACTGTACAGATAAATAACCTGAGGCTTAGAGGTCCCAAGAAGTCCACAGTGACTAATCTGGGAAGTGAATGAGCTGAGACTGGAACCTAGTTCTAAGTGGATTTGTACCCAGTAACATCCTCCACATTAGGTGGGAAAGCCGGGAATGGGATCTTGTTCCTGAATGGATACAAATACACAGCCTGGAAAGTGTCTCCAGGAAAAAGGTAGCCAGCACTGGAAGCTACATGTCCCATGCCTGTCTCACATGCCTGTGCTTGTACCCTTGAGCCCCTTCTCTGCTACCTGGCTAGGGACCCCAGAATATCCTCTGTGCCATCCTGTGAGCCATTATGGAAAGGCCACTTGTTTTGAGGTTGTTCTAGTCCTGTTTCTAGATCTCAGGAGGCTGAGGAAGGATGAAGGAGATCCTGACTTAACAATGCAATGGCTGGATATGATGGCGGTCAACCCCCATGCTCCTCGGTCCACAGAGGGTGAATTCTCAGATGAAAGGGGCTTCTGACACCTTAGTTCTGTCTGCCTTGCTCTCATTAGATGGCCCCAGTGGACAAGGTAATCTACAGCAGCAGCTCTGCTCATGTAGTCCCAGAAGACACAGTTCAGCAGATGTCCTTCTGGAGTTGTGGGGACTGCATGGTGGGAGCAGCTATGTATTCAAGGAATATGTGGCATCATGTAACTCTTTCCCTAGGGTGCTTTGGGCTAGGGACCCTGGAAGAGCTCTGCCAAGAGAAGAGGAACTGGTATGCCAGCAGCAGGGCCACTATGAAAACACAGGGGCACCTGCAATCAGACTTCTGGAAGTGTGCACATTTGGCCAGGATTACTCTTGGTGATATGTCATTTTTACAACATTGGATCTCTTCAAAGAATATCATTTCAAAAGTTCACATACTGGTATTTTCTATTTTCTTTATTATCTCTCATGCTGATTTTATGCCATATTATTACCTTTTCTGATTTAGTGTCTGGTAATAATTACCTTGAAAGACTGTTATAAAGTAATTCCTCACTGTCTCTGGTGAAAACAATTTAAGAATAGGTCAGAATTTTGCCATAGACAGAGCTTAGGAGTTTCTGATTAAGCAGACCAGAATAACTCTGCCTTTAACCACTCACACCCTGGGAAATGAATACAGCAAGGTGCTATTCCTCTCTTTCCATAGCAAGACAGCACTCAGAATCTAGCCCTGGACAGTGTGACCTCTGGCGCCTCCTGAATCCAATCATCTGAAACAGATGGTGGGCTTAACCTTCTTCCTTTGCTTTCCAAAATCAGCATATTTTGAAAATTTGATAGTTCAAGCCTTCAGCGAAGATCTTGTCTAAATGGACACCCTCATTAGCCTCATGTTGCCTAGGGACACTTGGTTGGAGTGGGCCACTGTGACCAGTCCTGGTTTGTTACGTGAGTTGCAGGAGGCATTTATATTGTTCTGGGTTCCATGATGGAAGAAAAGGAGAAAGACAGCTCTGCACAGAACCTGGAATTATTCATCCTGTTAGGAGCAATCTTCCCAGAGCAGCTCCTGGGCAGACGATTTGTGAGAAGGATCTAATCCTTGCCAGATCCAGGAAACAGAGAAGGGGAATTCCCCTCTCCACCTGGGCATAGGTCAGAGCAAGCATATGTTGTCTTAGGGCAGGGAAAAAGAGGAAGCAATCAAAGGGCCAAGAAAGAGATGGAAGAAATAGGAAGAAAGAAGGATGGGGAGAGAGAACACTGAAAGTTCAAGGGCAAGGGGAGTAAAGGAAGGTGAACATGGATTAACACAGGTTCTGTCCAGATGGTAAAGGTCACTACTTAAAGAGCATGTGCTACAGGCCAAGCACTTATGTCTACTCCTGAACCGTATAGGCTTCATCTCCATTTTGCAAATGAGAAATCTTAGCACAAAGAGGTTTAATAACTAGACTAAGGTCAGAGAGCCTGTAAATGACAGATGAGGCTGGAACCAGGTCCTGACTACAGAGCCTATATGTCAAGAGACTGTACCATGTGGCCATTGATCATTATTGGTACCAGCTCAGAGCACATCCCCAAGGACTCCTAGAGCCCTTAGCCAATACCCCATCCAGCTGCGCTGACCCTGAACAGTGCTCTTTCCTGTGCTGACCCTATTCATACTCTGGTCTTAACCTAGCTGAACACATGATGGTACTTCAGAAGGCAGGACTGAGACCTATGTTGTGTATTCTACTGGACTTGCAAAGGTGTGGCAAGTAGGTGCTGTTCTGTCCTTACTCCCCCAGCCCTGCCTGTGATGGTCCCACTGGCAGTGGGGAAGGCCCTTTGGGTACACATTTATCCCTTCCAGGGCCCCATCTGTCTTCTCCTTAGCTCCTCACACCAGAACCACCCGCCCTGCCTTTCACCCCAGTGTGTATTCTGGGGTTGGCCAACACTCTGCCCCTGTCCTCTTCCTGTGTCTGCGGAGCCCACCTCTGTGTTATTGGAAACACTTCCAAGAGCTGGAGGCCAGGTTCACTCAGAGGGTGCACTGTGGGAGTGGGAGTGAAGGAGCAGCCAACACATTAGGAGGCTGCCCCCCAGCATAGAAGGGAGGGAGGAGGAGACATTGGATTTGGGAACCTTATAGGTGCTTGTACACCAGGTCCAGCCAGAGGCCACTCCAAAGGCCCTCCCCAAGGCATGAGTCATCTGGAGTAGTCATAAACTCCATTTATCCTCTAACCTGCCTGGGATCAAACCCAGTTTTACCTTGAGGAAGCCTATACCAATGAGGAAGGGGGGCCATTCTCACTGCCTAAATACCAGCCTCTGGTCTTTCAGTCCAGCTTGTCTTTCCATTGCCCCTGTGTCTCCACCATGTACACCAAATGACTGTCCTCTCCCAGTGCCCTCCCTCCTTTCAACTCACCTGCAAGAGAGCCCAAGTCACCTGCAAGAGAGCCCATGCACAGGTCTCACAAGCAGACCACATCTTCCACATCTTCCTGCCCAAGTTCTGTCACCTGGGTCACACATAAGCAACTCTCCTCTTTCGAGCTCAGACCCACTGTGAGTGAATGAGGCAGTAGCCTTTCACTCTGAGTGAGAACTGGTGTAAAGAGTTGGCTTTTTCCTAAAACCAGGATGGAGCATAAGAACGAGCAGAGAAGTGAGAGTCTGTGAGAGATAACAAGGGCTTAATGAGAAGACCCTGGAACACATAGTGGTGTCAGGTAGGCAGGTCTCAGTAGGGTGCATAGGAGTGAACAGTGGGAGAAATGCAGAGAAAAAATAGTTTATTGTAAATACCTACAACACTGCCCTCCTCAAAAATGCCAAAGAGGAACAATGAAAAGATAGGGACCAAAGACACTCAGGATGGTTGCCAGTGTCCTCCTCACTTGAGAGATTAGTTATACAATGAGGACAGGCACACACAGACATCCACATCACCTAAAGTCCAAAGGAAGATATAGCAGTGGCCAGAAAACTGCCCCAAACATGCTTCTTTCAAAGCTGCCAACTGGGAGGCCCCTTGATCACTTGGAGGCAGATCAAATCCATTTCCTTTTATTGCCACTTCCACCCTTCTAGAATTTCTCCTTCTCTTCAGGTCTAGCCTGTAGAGATATTAATCCCTATTCAAATGAACCTTCAAGGCCCTTCTTTCATTTATTAAAAAAAGAAAAACTTCTTGAAACACCCCCAAGCCAGCAGCTCTAATGTTATCAGTGTGTGCAAGGCCAGGAAGGGAGGGAGAGGGCTCCTCGTATCCAGGCTGGCCTCAAGTTTCCTCACCTGGCCTCTCTTGTTGAAGGCAGAAACGCGACCCTTCCTTCCCTCCTCCCCTGCTGGCCCTCCCTCCAACAGCTTTAATAAACACTGATTATTTCAGTCCTCAGAGCACAGCTGTCCTGTGAATTGTCCAGTCAGGGTTATGGGGTGGGAGCCAAAGTCTGGAGCTGGAGTTCAGATCTCCTAATAACCCAGTGTCCCTTCCCTCCTCCCTAGCAGGTGGGAGTTGAGAAGGAGGGCATATCTTTGGCTGCGACCAGAGATGACAGAAACACTTTCCCAGAAGCCTGCTGAGGGCCAAGGCCCCCAGGGGAGGCTGTGGAGCAGAGCTTGCACCTCACTTCTGCCCATGGATTCAGGTCTCTCCAAGGTCCTCCTTCAGCCAAATCAAGGGGCCCTGAAATTGCACCTCTAGGGGATTAGTTTCAGGCTGCTGCTTCTCTGCTTAAAATGTGCTGGTATATTATTTGAGCACAGAAATAGAACTTTAGTTAATTTGTTATTTATCAGAGGTGTTTGAAGATGTTGGTTGAATGAAGGGTTGCATGAATGATACTCTGAGTGCCACAGAGAAGGCAGGGAAAGTTCTGGGAACCACAAGGGAAGTGGGTAGGGAACATGGGATGAGAGAGTAGTGGCACAAAGTCAAATTTTGTCGTATCAAGAAGTGCATAAAGCCAGCAAGGGTAGCAAAGGGAGATTATCTGGTCTTCTCCTTCAAATAGGGTGACATTTACCATGTAAGTGCCATTTATCTGACTCCTGTTAAATCCTTCTCCAAGAAGTGGGGACATTGTCCTCTAAGGATGTGACACTCAGAACTGTCAAAGCTAAATTCAGAAGTCATCTATTCAAGAGCTCTTTGAATTGTTTTCAGTAGCAAAAACTTTTTTCTGCAAATTAAATTTTGGGCAAAACCAGATCCACCCAGAACAGTTCTGTTTGAATCAGTTTTGTAAGACACTTTGGAGAGTGTTGGTCTAATCATTTCAAGTAAGAAAACTCAGGCACTGAGAGGTTACTTTGTGTTTTTAGACTTCATCACAATCACTGCTAAACACTTGGCCACTGCCTTTTAGTTCTCCTTCAGTCCTTCCTGGGCAGTTCCCTGGCACCTGTCATCTTTAAAAAGACTTCACAGGTGATTATAGTATGTGGTTAGGTTTGGAAACTGCTGGACCAAGCACAACTTTGAAGGTGAAGAGTCATTGGTAGGAGAGCCCCATTGGGTTACACAGATCAAATTCTCTTCTGAGTACCTAGAAGCTACCAGAATTCCATTCTGGTGCTGAGGTTTGGATCAGAATACCTAATGATCAGAACTTAAGCAAGTTCACACAAATGGGTAAGTTCTTGTCGTCTTTGGTAATTTTCAAACTAGATACAAATACCTCACCACTATTTGCCTCAAAATTAACTGTTCAAAGCATCACCCTGGTATACCCCTTGAAAATGAGATAAAATTATTTCACTGCAGATCTGAAATACCAGTGTAAAGCAGAGCACTTAACCACGCAAAGCAAATGTCCTGTGGAAACTTAGAGGAAAAACTCAGCATAGAGCGCAGAGGAAACACCCAGGTATTTGGAATGTTTCAGAGGTTCGTGTGGATTTCACAACAGCTATGGTAAATGTGATTGAGCTGACTCCAAAATGCTCCCTGGTACCACTATCTTAAGCATGCAATCTCTTATCCAACACTGTGAAGGATATGGAGAAATTGGAGCCCTGATGCCCTGCTGGTAGGAGTACAATAGTATAGCCACTGTGAAAAACAGCCTTTTAATGATCCCAAAAATCCCAAAAATTAAAGTTTCTGTCTGACTCAGCAATTCCATTCCTGCTATATACCCAAAAGAAACAAAATCTATGTCCACACAAAACTTGCACACAAAATTCAAAGCAACACTATTTACAAGAGGTAAATGTGGACACAACCCAAATATCCACTAAGGAAAAAATGTAGTTTATCCATACAAGGAATAGTATTTAGCAGTACAAAAAAAAAAAAAATGCAGTGTTGATGCATGCTGTGGAGTGGGTGACAGTTGAAAACATCATGCTAATTGAAAGAAGTCTATCCCCAAAGGTCACGCATTATAGCATTGTTTTTGTATGACATGTCCAAAAGAGGAAAGTCCATAGAGTTATAAAGTGGGCTACTGCTGACCTGGAACTGATGGCTGGGGTGAAATGGGCAGTAACTGCTAATGGGTACACGGTTTGTTTTTGGTGCAATGGAAGTACTCTAGAATTGATTGTGTGATTGTTGCCCAATCCTGCAAATATACTAAAAGCCACTGAACCGTACACTCTAAAGCAGTGAACTGTATATATGTGAATAATACCTTAATAAAACTGTTATTAAAAAACAACAATAAAACAATCCTTAAGAAAACTCCTGTTATTTCATTTCTGTATACTAAGGCAGCTCATATTAGACTTCTCTAGGGCTTAAGGAAGGTAGGTATCAGGAGAAATTAGGAACTTTTTCACTTTTTACTGGTATCTCCACAGAGACCAAAGGGCCAATGTGTTATCTGCAGGAACAAGTGAATGGAACCTTCAGTCAAAGCCCACAATAACAACAACAAAAAAAGCAAAAGCCCTGAGGGTGTGTGTAGACACTCATAAACGTGTGTAGGCAATGGAGATTTTTCTAAAGGCCAAGTCTAGTTACACGATATCATTTAGGAGAGTCACATCTGCATCTGCTTTGTAACTAATTCGAAAAAGCTGATGGAGATCGTTTACCATTTTATTAAGCAATTTTTCAGGTTTGGAGTCTTGAAGTTGCTCCACTCAATTTGATCCGTGGATGGACTCTCTTATTGACTAATGCCCTGGATAGGCAGGCTGTGGCCAGGCAAGCTTTCCTGTTCCACCACTCACAGGTACCACATTGTGCCCAGGGAGCAGCTCTAACCCCTTGGTAGAAGGGTCGTTCTCACCAGCTGACCTCTTGCATGGAGGACAGAAGTGTGCAGGCCAGGTGGGATGGAAAGAGGCCCTTCTGGCAGGTCCCCATCCAAGCACGATGCAGATGGAGGGGTCTTGCAAATGGAGCAAGCATGTGCACAACAGAAGACAGCAAGCACTCTTTAAACACAGAACTGAGACACGCAGAGGGAAAGTGAAATTATGGTTCAGTTTTGAATGCCATCTACTGAAGATGAACTTTTCCTTCAAAGGAATTACTCATCTCACTCCATCATGGTACCTCGGGTTGATCAGTATTCAAATTTATTAAGCCATAACGTGCAGAATGTGTGCTATCAGGGACCTCTTTCATAATGCCATTCCCCCAAGCTATTTTTCTTTTTTCTTTTTTTTCTTTTTTTGCTTAGTCATAAGAAGTCTAGCAAGTTAAAAATCAAAACAAAAACCAATGAGCACATATATACATCACAAAAGATTGGGAGGAGGTGGGGGAAAGCTCTTCCTGGAAGTTGCTACAAGGCAGGCGGCTTCAGAAAGGGAAAACAGATCTCTGACTAATATGAAGGAGACTCCAAATTGCTCTTGGCAACAATTTCTCAACCTGATTCCCCTCCCTCTATTCATCTCTGCAGTTCCTAGCCGAAGGAAAATAAACTGAACAGCCCTCTCCCTGGCCTAACCTGAAGGGCTACACGGCTGGGCACGGGCTACACAAACAAACACCCTGGTGTAATTATACACCCGTGTAACTGCTGTGAACATGGGGCTGCAGCTGGGTGCTTGCCACCCTTAAGCTGATCATCAGAAGTATTAAGAGAAAAATGCTTTTATTCTGGTAGCATGACATCAAAATGGAATGCAATGCAATTCTGTGACCTCAAGCCCAAGAACTTCTTTTCATCTTAAAAAAAAAAAAAAAGAATGAAAACATATCTTCCTGGTAAGAGCTGGTGTCATTTCTGGAGAAGGAAGCTCCTAGAGCATCATCCAGCCAGACAAGAACTTCAAGGAAGATTTACCAGTTCACAGTCCTCACAGAAGTGACCGCTAATGTTAGAGGTAGTTATCATACACCTATTACACCATCCGAATTGGAAGGAGAGTTAACAGGCCAGACACCCCAGAATATTTATGGCTGCTCTGTCTCAAACATCCATCTGACACCATTCTATTCAGACAGGTGTGTCAGTCAGCTAAAGGAGAGAAGGACTCAAGTCTCAGGAAATGGCAACGGAAGTGGAGAATAAACAGGTGTAATTGTCTCTTATTTGAGGTCTGAAATTGCCCTGGCTGATCAGTGTGAGCTCCTCTGAGAACCATAGGTGGTCAGGTGGCCTGGGTCTCAGTCCTAGCTTTGCTACCAACAAGTCTGTGACCAAGGACAAGCTCTCTCCAAGCTCAGAGCCATGAGCAAGCCTCTTGAGCATGAGAGGCTTCCAGCCACAGAGGAACATAGTTGGTATGTCAGGAGGGCAGTTCTCAGCCCAGATAGCACTGCTCCAGAGAGAAGCCGTGCTCTTAGAGGTTGCATGGGTCTTTTGTCACCTAAAGCGAATCATCAAAACAGCAGGGGCTCAAACTACTTCCTAGCTTTGGGGGCAGGGGCTGAGTATGCTGTGTGTTCTCCACAGTGTCTCCTTGAGGCAGGGACAAGTCATAGTAACTGTAGCATGAAGACAGCTCATTACTCCAAGCTCCTTTTTCCTCCTTGCCTTCTCCCATCCTCCTCTTCACCCAGACCACAAGTTACTACTTCTGTGGCACATTCCCATTCACTGCCTTCCTCTTTCCATTCAATCCTGGTGGGCATGTTCACTTCCATTGCTACTCCCATTGACAGAAGCCAGGAATCAGTTCTGATTTCACTCGCTGATGGATACCCAGCACTTAGTATGACTGCTGGAAATGCACAGTAGGCAATATAATCATGCCGAATAACTGAGTGAGTGATTGAGTGGAAGGAAACTAAGGTTCAAAAAGGTTAATACTATATACAACACTTACATACTATTTTGTGTTGTATTATAATTATACTAAAGTGGTTCCCATTTTTCCAATTACAGTGTAATTTCTAGAAAGATGTGGAGTCTAATGGGTAGCTTTGAATTCTGCCTCTGTCACTACCTGGGCAGTTTACTTAATCCTGAGCCCCACTTTCCTCATCTGCAAAATACAGCTAATGATTTATATCTGACAGGTCATAGGTTAGAGGAAATAACGTATGGTGCATAGGATTTAACCCACTCTTTTTCTGCCTCTATCTCCTCTCTGGTTCCCAGCACTCACTTAGCAGGACTAGCCTCATGCTCTGCAGCTTCCAGGTCTTTGCTCCCTAGGTTTTCCTCCTTCAAATCCTTGTTCCAGTGTCACCTCCTTTTGAAGCCTTTCTTAAACTCCTAGCTGTCAAATGCCTCTTCTCACATCCCAAAGTGACTCTCCCCAGGATCTTCTGGGGCCTGTATCTGCTCCCTAAGAGCTGTGCTGTTTGTTCCTCTCTGCCACTGCCCCTGGGGGTGGGGTGGATCCTGCTCTAGCCCTGTGTGCATTTTCTAGCAGGGCTCAGCAGGGGATGAGTGGGAAATAAATTTATTTTTATCAAATGCTGCATCCTAAACTGGAGGCCACAGGACCCGGTTGACACGAGGGCCCAGCAATTCTGTGCAAGGCACCTTGGACTCCTCTGCTGCCTAATTGGGAACTTTGGGGCATGCAAGTTGCTCCCTGGGGTTGCAGTCAGGTGGATGAGGATGGTGTTTGCCCCTGCCATGGACTGTGAGTAGTATTTTGGGAGAGCTGAGGAATAGTACTAAACTCTAAAAGAATACCATATCTACACCCAACATAACCACCAAAAGGAGCATAGCTTTTTTGCAGAAGAGTTCCTGTTCAGTTTAAGGTGGGCCCTTAAGGAGACATGACAACAGTACTGGCGCTGCTTCCCTTCCTGGGAATTCACTCAGAAGGGCTTCCTGAGGCCTTTCTAAGCCTGGAAAGAGGAAGGTCTTAACTAGTTGAAGACAGAGGGAGGAGGAGTGGTGCAGAGCCCCACCCCATCATATCCCTCCCACTTCCAAAAATCTTCTCTCTAACCTGGAGAAACTGTCTAACAGCTCCAATCATTTCCTTTAAATTTTGATAATTCCACATTTAGAGGAATTGAAAATGATCTGCCACCCATTGGCAGCTGAGGCGAGGGTTGCTCCTCCCCAGAGCCAGGTACCAGAGGGCAGCCAGCCCCTGCCCATCCAACTGCAGGCACAGCCACTCCCGGGCAGCCCAAGAAAGGATCTGAACCAAATGTCCAGGGAGCCCTCAGCATGGGACATCCAGACACTCGCACTGGGCACCGACATTGCCCGAGGGGGTGGGGTCTGGGCTGCCCAGTCACTCTTTCCAGCGTCCTTTCCAGGCCAGTCCCACAGCTACCCCAGGATCCGGGCCGCTGGACAAGGTGACGCAGACCCCGGCACTATCGGGGGGTGGGGGGGTGCGGAGTGGGTGCTCCTGCCCTACTCGCACCAGGCTGCCTCAGGGCTGCGAGGTCCCAGCTTGATTGGCCCGTTGGGCAAGTCCCTCTACACTCTCAGGTCCCCCACCAGCTCAGTTCAGCCCTGCAGCGCGCCCACCTACCTCTGCCAATCCCCCTTTAATTTCTGCCCACGTCTCTGGTCTCTAGACCGAGACTTCTGCCAAGTTGCCATGGCTTTTGCTCTCCCCAAGTTTTCTGACACTTGGGAGCGCCAGCCTTTGGTCCTAACAATGTATATCCGCAACTGCCCTACGCTAGCCCTGGCTCAGAAGGAGCTTGCCCAAGCGAGCACCAGGAAAGCAAAAAGCGGCGAGTGTCACTGCAGAGTTCCAGGCTCTCCTCCGCGTCCCGCCGGAATGTGCGCCCCGCGCCCACGCCGCGGCTCCAGCGAGCAGCGGGCTTGAAGCGTCTTGGACGCCACAGCTCCAGCCAGCGAGAGCTACCCGGCGCGGCTCGGTGGCCCCCAAGGCGCCACCTAGCCAGTGGGTCCCCCGCGCACCGAGCGAGAACGGCTTCCTCCCAGCGGCCTCCCCAGGCCCCGGCCAGGGGTCCCCAGAGCCCTGATCTCAGCTGAGGTCCTTGCAGACTCACCTGGCCGCTCCCGGGACGCCGCACTGGAGCCCGAGCCCTGTCTTGAGCGCCGCCAGGGTCCCGGGCTGGGGATCCACGCGGCAGCGCTGCTCGGGGAGCCTGCCGCAGCCGGCGGGAGAGGTTGTCATTGATTCGCGCTGGGCGCGTTAAGCCATTCCAGGAGTGGTTTGGAGAGCACTCCCACCCTCCCTCCAACCAGAAGTATTTGGCAGACAGCCCCCTTCCTCCACCTGCACTGTCAGGCGCGGGACAAGGAGCGATTTCACCACTGGCGCTTTCTGCGTCACTTTTGAACATGTAAATTAAGCTCTTTGGGAAGGATAGAGCCGAAATGAAAGCAAGGGCGTTAGAGTTGTTTTTCTTTCCCCTTTTCTCCTGGGTCTCTCCGCGTCCCGCTCCCCCCTTTTTCTATCTAATAGTTCACAAAATGACTTGCTACTGAACTCAAGGCAAAGGAGGCTTTTTATTATTGTTTTAGTCAATTCGGTGTTTGTGTTTTATTTTTAGAGGCAATTTTGTTTCCATTTGCCTGAAATCTGAGCCCAATAAAATTACTAGAATTATATGTTTCCTTCTTAAAGGGTCGTGATAGTAACTTAAACAATCAGCTACTGCACAGCAACTATTCAAGCGATTTTTTTAAAAAGGAGGAGGAGGAAGAGGAAGAGAAAAAAGAGGAGGAGGAAGAGGAGGATGAGAAAGGGAAGGAAGAGGAGGAGAAGAAGGAGGAGGAGGGAGAGGAGAGGAGAAGAGGAGAAAGAGGAGGAGGGGGGAGGGGAGACAGGTAATAAGCAGAGAACTGAAGTTCCTTGCTAACACTGGGGGCCCAGGATGGGTGATGTGGCCAGAGGCGGGGGCACCCACTGCCACCTCTCCCCTCCAGCAAACACACTTATCACGTGGGCTGACTCAAATCCCAACCAGAGATTCCAACTGTCCACATTTGGGGTGGGTCAGCCACCAATCACTGAGAGGTGTGGCCGGCACCCTCTCCCCAGCCTTTCCTTCAAACCATACACCACAGCTCTTTTGCAAACTGCCAGCTGGGAGGTTCTGGCCAGCCAGCTTGCTGGCACCTTCTGGCCACCTGAGGGATGGTGCCATTAACTCCTGAACAGCTGGCTGCCCTCAGCAAGGACAAGGAGCCAGGAAGAGAATTCCTTCTGGCTGACCAGCTAGCTCTCTTGTGTTCCATGGAGAATGAGCACAGATCACAGGAAATGATGAGATGCTGGGCCTTCCAGGACTTCTGCCACTCTTCCAGGGGCAGGCCTGGCTTAAAGCATCCTGAAGCCAAAGATACTTTCCAAAGTTACACTGGTACCCCAAAGACCCAAGGATAGGGCTTGTGATCTGCAGAGTCCCATAAAGATGGTTCTCACTAAAATATCTCCTCCAACAGATGTCCCCTGCCTGAAATTTCAGTGTCAGTGATTCATTCTTTCTTGGGCACACCCTGCAGGGACCCTGCCCCAGGGGGGTAGGCAAAGCTGCTCCAGGAAGGCTAGAAAGGTCTCTGTGGCTCTCTCTGAAGCTGTGAATTCTCCTGGGGCTGGGGAGCAGTTTTCATACCAGCCTGGAATGCATTTGTCAGCTCCTCTATGCTGTGTAGGAAGGTCTAAGAGGGCAGAGTCAGGAGAGAGAGGCTGGGGGGCTGGGAGAGCAATGGGGAGCATGCTAGACCAGGAAATGGGTGTTGAGGGGAAGAAGTGAAAGACTGTACTCTTCCATCAGAGTAGGTAGATAGTCTCCAAATTAGATGACTGCATTGTTTAAAAAAATTAAAACTCCTGTACTCCTGGAACACCCAAACCAAAGAATGAAAACAAATCCTTTTGTCCACAAAGTCACTAATTAAATATCCGATCAAGCATAACGCCGTGTTCCACTCCCTGACACAGGCAGGATAAAGGTGCCAACACATGCCTGGATAGACTCAGTATCAGTCCTGAGGTGTTTGTTCTGTTGCCCTAAGGGGCTTGCCTCACAGCCTGCAGGTGGGGTGAGTGCAGTGGGGTACCACCCTTAGAGCTGTATCTGTGGGGTAGATAAAGCACAGGGGGACTGTGCGCTGTGGGACAAAGTGCATATAGCACCATTCACTAAGGAGTGGGGTGCAACTTCTGCAGAGTGGACAGGAGCCCAAAGCAGTTGGTAAAACAGGTTTAAGAAGACTGGACTGCAAGAGAAGATAGGCCACACAGGCCCAGAAGTTTGTGCAGCTGTGCGCAGATGGGTGTGTTGGGTGGAGGGAGGAAGGCAGGAGGTAGAGTCATGGGGCAAGTGGACAGTTGGCCTGGTTGAGAAGTCCTCCCAGTGTGTATAAAACTGGGGAGGGTCTATGGGGTAGTCAGTTTATGAACAGTTTCCAGCATGAGGCAGGGCCTGCTTTGGAGGGGAGGAAGAACTAGAGCACCTTTTCAAAGCCAGCTGGGGTGGGATGTGGGCAGAGGGAATGTGGGGGAGGGCTAGTGTAAGAGGGGTGGGGAGAGGGCCATGCCCAGCCCAGCCTGCCCAGGCGGCCCCCTCTTTGCAGGCTCCAGCCTTGCTCTGGAGCAGTGTCTGGGTAGAGCAGTGGGTGGTGCCAGGGCCAATGTATTGCTGCCAAGAGCCTGGGGAGAATTGGCTGCTGTCCAGCCCACCCGCTGGGTCCTGCAGTGGACACTGAATGTCACTCCTCCCTCCCTCTTAATAACTGTGTGTGTGCCCTGCTGGGACACACCCTTCGGAATGGCTGTGGGGGAAAAGTGGTAGCCCTGCCCCACTGTCCCCTTGTTCAGTGCCAGCTGCCTCCTGGGAACAAGAACATAAAGGAGCTGTCTCAGAAAGGGGTGCGGTGTGGACACGGGAATAGGGCGGCTCCAGAGCTTCCCACAGAAGAAACTCTGGGCAGGGGACTCTAGACCTGTGATTGTGCACTTCCTTCTGTGCCCCCTTCCTTCTGGGGCCCTCTTGGCCCCTCTCTCTTACCCTTCTCCTGGGCTCTTTCCTTGCCACACAGCCCCACCTTTGCCTCCACCCTGGCTCCTGCCCCACCTTGCTAGGTCTGGTCAGCTAGAGTGCTTGGAAGCAGGCTGGGCTCACAGACACTCTGACTTCCACAGTTGGCCCCAAACCCCACTGCCCCTGCTCCAGGAAGGAGAAAGCTCCAGCAAGGAGAAAGCTCCAGCTTCCACCACAGGCATGGATCCTAAGGCCATGCAGAAACACCGGAACAAATATGCTACTGTTTTACTCGAAACCTGGGCAGGGTAGTCTTTGCTGTGATGTGAACAAATAGACTGCACAGGGCATATGTAGACCCAGTGTGTACGAGATCTACCAAGGGGCCACTCCCGCACTTAGCCCCTTCCTCAACACTGTGAGGCACAGTCTATTATTTTCTCATCTTACTGATGAGAAACAGGCTCAGAGAGGTTTTAAAACTTGTTCACAGCTACACTGCATGATATATCATAAAACTGGACATTGTACCTTGATATTTGTGGACCTCATGCTCAAAGGCTCTCCTGGGAGTCAAGGCCTGCCTCTTTGTCTATTTTATACTACTGGTGCCTTAATGGCCTCGGCTTTGTCACTGTCTGCTTCAGTTTTTGTTTCCACTGAGCAGGGTAACATCTCTTACAGATATGAGGCAATTCTGTTAGCCAGGAGGAGCTGAGGTGAAAGTCAGACTTTGGGAAAGCACTGAAGGAAGGCTTGGTAGAGAAAGAATTTAGCACAGGGAACAAGTGTCACTCAAGCCTGAACAAAGCCATCCTTGCTGTCTCCCTCTCCTTCTGGCTCCCCATTGGGCTCCCAGCCAAACCTCCCATCAGCAAGTGAGTTTCCACAATAGATCAAGAATCTCCTCTTCCTGCCACCTCCACCACCACTCCCAGGCCATGCCCCAAAGCCTCTTTCTTTTTGACTTCTGTAGATCCCTCCTAACCCATCTCCTTGACCTGCTCCTCTCCTCTCCTCATCCTGGTGCCACATGCCTGCTCAAGCAATCCTCTTCAAACACTCATCTGGGGCTAGGGTGTAGTTCAGTGGTAGAGCACTTGCCTAGCATGTTTGAGGCCCTGGATTCTGTCCCTAGCACTGAAAATACAAAATAAAACATGCATCAGATCATGTCACATCCTACGTGCAGTGCTCTTCAGACTGTTAATCATGACCCACAAAGTGCTGCCAAATCCCTACTTTGCTCTCTAAAACTGCCTCCCTCCTAGCCCTATATTCCCTTCACAGTCAGACATACCACATTCTCTATTGTTTTAGTTGTGGAACTTGCTTTGATTCTTTGGCCTGAAATGCTCACTTCTCACATCAGGTGTGACAGAAACATCAATTCCTTGGAGAGTTCTTTCCAGACCACACCAATAAATTGGGACTTCGTCTTCCTGTTGTCTGTCTCAGGCTCTTGATCAAAGTACTCCTGTGTCTTGCACACTTTATTTTACTGCCTGATTCTATTGATTTTATTCTTTGACTGTCCCTCCCTCTAGCACAGAACCTGCTGGGAGCAAGAACCCTGCATGTCTTTTGTACTGCGTCATACCTGATATGTGCCAGGCCCTGGCTGATACATGTGGGACAGATGCTGATCAACTGAACTGGTGATCTGGGGAGCATGTGGGCTGGGCCTAGTCTTGGCTTTGCCATTGGCAAACTGTGCACTTCTAGGTATGTTCTGTGAACTTGGTGGGGTGTGTCTTGTGTCTCCAGATCCTTACCCTCATCTTCTGTAAGTGGGAACCATGAGTAAGATGATGACCAAAACCTTTCCAATGTCGGTGTTCCACAAATTAGCTCTTATCCTCTGAGAAACTGCAGATGCTTATGACAAACAAGAAAAGAATTCTGGCCACACTGCACTGGGTGCAGCTGGGAGAAGGCTTTGCTTCTGTTTGTTGGCCCTGTTGACTTTACAGCTTGAGAGGCTTGAAGCCTTCTCACAGCTGTGATACAAAGGCTAATGATGCCTCGTGGCATTCTCCTGCCACTGTCCCACAGCACAAGTGTGGAAACTGAGGCTCATCCAGAGACAGCAGTTGCCACCTCAGAAGATGATGTCCACCCCAACACCCATTTCCCCCCAGTGTACCAGGTCTGAGGGCCCGGAACTTACCATGGTGACAACTGCCATGCCCAAAGGCTTTCACTTCTGAGGATCCTTCTAAACCTGCCATCATCAGCATTCACTATAGCCCTGAGAGCAGGCCTGGAAGGAATGTATACCCCTTTCATACAGGAAACTGAGGCCCACATTAAAAAGTCAAAAAGGGGCCAAGGGAAGACCTCTGAAATTAATAATGAAAACCCCCACAAAATCCATATACTCTTAAAAAATGCATGCAAATTTCTTCCAAATTAGAGAAAATTCATGCAGCAGGAAAGGAGAAAACGGTCATCCATAATCTCACCAAGTGCAGTTGAACTAATGCTCGTAGCATCACAGTAGTGTTAGGAGGCTGCTTCCCTCCCGCTCTGAAGTATCCACACTATTTTACACAGGCTTCACCTGACATCCACTTTGAACTTATTAAATGTGCAACAAATGTTTAATTAAATTTTAAGGAAAAGTGAGAGCAAACTCAGCCAGCCAGAACAACAGGAAGATGGTGGCATTTCCAAAAGAGGCTCCCTCAGATTGGGCAGTCAAGCCCTTCCTTCTCGGCCCCTGCTGCTTCCAGTTGGAAGACTGGCCAAGACTTCTCTGCTCTGAAGCCCATGGTTCTGTCATTAACCCCAGCAGACACTGTGATCTCAGCTCTATTGCTCTGATGCATAGGTAAGATCTCATGGCATGTATTCAACACTAATTTGAGATGATAATTCATTGTTATTTAGCATCAAGAACAGAGAAGTAGCCATAAACTGAATCTAAGCTATGCTTTAACAGCTCTTTTTATGATCACCCAGTTTCCAAATCTATTAGTTGCCAATGCTCCATACATTTCCGCTACTATATTTAAGGAAGGCAGATCCGGTCATTGCCAAACTCCCCCAAACTCCACTTCTTCAAGCACAGGCTGTGAGCCAGAAAAGCAGAGTCCTGTGGCTGATTGGCCTTTGGCTGCCCTGTCCTGTGGGAGCTAGATGATGAGGGAGGTGTTGTGACCCCAAAAGGGAAGACCAGATACCTGCAGAGCCTGCTCCCACTTCTCAGGTGCTCTGGGGACCATGGTGACAGTGCTTTGCTGAGGCTTCAGAAGCCTCTGAGGGGAGGTGCTGAGTAAGCACAGGATGCTGGGGTGTTCTCTCAGGGGAAGTCAGGGGAAAGGGCCCTGCCGGGGCTGGGGCACTGGGAAGGGCTCTGAGCCTGGCTGCTGCACAGTGAGCAGGGAGAGTAAGGAAGGTCCCAGCACTCTGCACAGCCCGAGGCCCCAGGCTGCCACAGCCTCACCCTCCTACTCCCGAGACTGCATCACACCCAGGTGGGAGGAGGGGCAGGTGCCTGGCAGAGGCTTTAACTAAGCCTAGTTGAGGGTGGGGTTGGGCCTGTCACCACGGGAACACACTGGAAGCCTAGAGGAGGAGGAGGTTTGGTCAACACCTGGCCAAGGTGGGACAGTGGCAAAAAGGGGATTACACCACCAGGTACAGGATGCAGATTTTCCCTTTCCCCCTTTTATTTCTCCTCCCTCCCTCTCAGTCTATTCCTCATTCCCTTTCTCCCCTTTCTCTTCTTCCTTTCCTCCTCTCCCCTTTCTTTGCTCTCTGAGCTATGCACTATCTATCCCACTCACATCGCCCCAGGCTTTCCTGTAAAGTAGTGAGAAACCACTGTGGTCTCCACCTGCATGGAGCTGACCTGTTAATGGGGAAAGATGATAAACAGCTGAGCATCTACAGTGAACTCTGGTGGAGTCCGATCATTCGTCTCTCAGCTCCCACCTTAGGTCAACCACTTAACCATCTCTTGCCACAATTTATCCCTAGGGACCAGGGCACCAGGAATTATAGCTCCTATATAAAATGAGGAGATGGGGTTGAGGGAACTTGCCCAAGGTCACACTGGGAGCAGGATTAGAGCTGTGGCAATGAAATGCCAGCTTCCAGCTCCCCACCCAGTGCTCCCACTCCTCTCAGTAGTCAGCTGAACTTAGCTCCAAAGTAGGCGATGGCTCAACTAGAGACCTTGTTTTTTAAACTAAGTATTTACAAACAGAAAACTAAGAATTTGATTTAGACATACCACTAATTTTCCTGTGCTCAGAACAGGATCCCTGGGGCTTGAGGGTCTCAAGGAAGCTGAGGTCCAGCCATGTCATCTGTAGACTCTGGCCCTGACCCCTATTCTCTTTGACAAATGTGGTGAAAGTTGGCCTGTTTTTCCTAAGTCCCTGTGTATCTGTGAGGGTCCTATTACCCAACTATATTATTCAAAGCCCCTGGGCATAACAGACACATTCTTATTCTTAAGATTCTGAGTATAATCTTGGTGGTCAGATGAGACTTCTTTGGTTAAAATTTACCTGTGTAAGCAAGAATCTTTCTGGATGGAGGTGTCCCTGGCTCCTTCCTGGTGATTTATGCCCTGACCCCAGGGTCAGGAAATTCCTGGCTCTTTTGTGAGCCCTCTGGTCTAGAAACTTGGTCAGAGTTCTGGACAAACAGATGATGGGTTAGAATCCTAGACTTTTTTTTCGCTTAAAAAGTATCACCAGTTAAGAATTTGGAACTGAAATTCTCTTAGAAGTTCTGCTAAGGATATGCTCTATAACAGTGGTACTAACTTTGTCCACTTCTTCCCTGTTGGCATGATTTAACTAAGGATTCTCTGAAACATCAGTGACTGGCTCCTATAAACTCTCTCCCTCATTACTGCTTCTGTTCTGCTTTTTCCTTTTATCTCCTTCAACTTTTTGTTCAACTCCATCAAGCCTGCATGGGGCCCCTGCAAGCCCCTTTTTCTTCTTTCTCTCTGTCCATCCCTTCACTTCTTTGCTCCCACTCTAGTCCCTCAACTCCCTGTAGTCACTTGAACTTTAAACTCCTGGCCCCAATGAGGCTCTCAAGGGACTTAGGGATCCCAAAAGCAATTGTATTTCAGAACAAAATAAAACTTTGAAAATTACCTCCATGAATATTGGTAAAGGGCTTTAGCCTTCGCATGTAACCCTAATCTGTTCCATCTGTCAGAAACCAAGTCAAATAAAATAAAAATAGGAAGTGAATAAAGATGAGAGCCAACTATGATATAGAAACCAGTGAATCTCATATGGCTGTTGTTACATTAACTATGGCCTGAATTTTAGAATAAAAGCTGTGAGGTCTCTATTTGTGTCTGTATGTTTGCTTGTGTATGCCATGATACCCTTCCACCTCCAGATGATAGTATCAAATCAATGTAAAAAAACCTTTAAGATAATTTCATTCAAATTGGCTGAGATGCAAATATAGTAGTCTCTCTTATCTACCACGTTTTCATTTTCCACAGTTTCTGTTAGCTTGCCGTCAATCTCAGTCAACTGGAGTTCAAATTTATTGAATAAAAGATCCAGAAATAAATAATTCATATGTTTTACATTGTACACCATTCGAAGGGTTACTTTAACACAAGCCCTACAATACAGTGATAATCTGAAAAGAGAGAGAGTGTCTAAGGGACCAATGGGTGGGCAGCATGCACTGTGTGGGCGCACAGGATAAGGGGTGAGTCACATCCTAGGTCTAGGTACAGCAGAGTGGGATTACTCTGAGCAACATCCTGGGGATCAATGAAAAAAAGTCTGTATTTACCTAACATTGACACAGCACCTGTGTCACTCACCTTACTTCATCCCACCACATGGCTACTGTCTCATCCATCTCATGATAGATGATATAACTCACAAGACGGTGAGTGTAGTACAGCAAGGTATTTTGAGAGTGAGAGACCACAGTTATACAACTTTTATCATAGCATATTGTTACAACTGTTCTAGCTCATTGCTGTTATTGGTATAACTTATTGTTAATCTCTTATTGTACTTTATCTATCTATTTATTTATTTATTTTTATGGTATTGGGGATTGAACTTACGACCTCGCACTTGCCAGGCAGGTGCTTATGCCACTGAGCTAAATCCCTGGCCCTGTTTTTGTACCTAATTTATAAGTTAAACTTTATCATAAGAATATACGTTTAAGAAAAACATAACATTATGATAAGGGTTGGTACTATCAGCAGGCAGCCATTGAGTGTCTTAAACATTATTGTAAGTGCTAACATAAGTTAAATATTCCTGAAACCCTTGGAAATATACAAATTAATTTAAATGTCTCATGTTCATGCCATTTAGGTATATATATATATATATATATATATATATATATTTTTTTTTTTTTTGGTGTTGGGGATAGAACTCATGACCTCACACTTGCCAGCAGGCACTTATGCCACTGACCTAAATCCCCAGCCCTAGGTATTTTTGACAAACAATAATGTAATATTGTTGATTTAAAACCAGTTATGTCTTCTGAGTTATCCACATTAAGTGCAATACAAACATACATTTATATTTAATCTTTTCTTAGTTTTTCTTTTTTGATTTTTTGGATATTTGTCTAATGTGCATGCATTATAAAAATAGTTAACAGGAATATAACTAAGGTGATGGCTAGTTTTGGTTACTGTCTTGTGAAATTCTCAAAATCTGAGAATATTTGCTAAGATCAAATATATTAAGTACATGTAAGGGGAATAAAAATTTTATGAACTTTTGAATAATAATTATAACTATGATTTTACAATATCTAGCTAAAAATGTACCAAAATCTTGGCAATCTTAGGTCTATCCTAAATTAAATGAAAGCAACAGATATCATTAAATAGATCTATTTCCAACTAAGACAAAATACTGAAAAAATTAATTACTAAGCACAAATTTAAGTCTGCATACTTCTGGCTTCTTACTTTTATGTAGTAAAGAGAGGATATCTATCTATCAACCATCTGTCTCTGTTAATAAACACATTGTTTTAGCTACATTGAGAACTGCCCTATGAAACAGCATAAACTTATAAAAAATCTGAGACGATATAGCCACAAAACTTACTAGTTTGCTCCACAATCCTTGTACAAGTCAGACAATCACCTATTTCAAATCTTGAATACACACACACACACACACACACCTGTTTTGCTATGCTATGCATCAAACTCAAGGCCGTACACATACTAGGCAAGTGCTCTACCACTGAGCTATGACCCAGCTCTTGAATAAAATCCTGATCTTGAGAACTGACCTTGAAATTTCCCAAAAGGGCCCTGAGACATCTCAAAGGATTTTCCTATCACCTTGTGAAAAGAGATGTTAAAAATAATTAGGTTTATTTAATATGTTGATTTACATGAAAAGTATTTTCAAATAAGAAAAGATATCTAAACTTCCCTATGTTATACATTAGAAAGTGTTATTAATATAAATATTTCAGAAACTGAACGAACTTTCTAGAAATGTGTCAGTACCCTTGCTGTTCATGACATGTCTTGGTATAATGTCATCAGCACAATTCCGGTTGTTTTAAAACACTGTGTGCCACAGAAACAACTAAATTTCCTGTCAAATGAACTCTCATCAGACTTTTAATCATGGCCCTGTTCAGTCTTTTGTCTTTTATAGATAGTTCTGGCAGCTTTTGTTTTACTCTTACTTTTCTCTGAAAGTATTGCCACCAACTGTAGACCAGAATACTCTGTTCTTATAAAAGTTCTGTCTTAGAGGCCATAGAAAGGACAGTGCTCCAGGCTTCTGATGGAATTACTTAAATAACTTTGAGATGCCATAGGAGACCAAAGCAGAATTTCTACACCTCTAAGGGAGAGGCAATCGCATTCATAAACCTGCTAATCAGGATGGAGCAAAACAAGAATTAATTACATTAGTTCGAACTGATAAAGGATAATTATGGCTTTTAGAATACTGCTACTGGCTTTAAGAAACCCCTTTTTCTTTTCTATCTATAACTTACAACCATGCAGTAGATTATGATTCTGTAAACAGAAATGAAACATTGACCTTTTTGTCCCTGCTCAATTCTTCCATAATTCAGAAACTCTTTTTAAATGTTCTCATTTTCACAGCAATGTAATTATTTGTACACATTCAATAAGAATCTGTCCGGCTTGTAACAGGGCATAATTGAAAACACTGGGTGTAACCAATGCTCTGACTGCTATGCCATCTTTAAGTACCATGCATCAGATATGACCAGACATTTCCAAGAAGCTAAGGTCCATTTTGTGGAGCCAGTGCTTACACAGCCTTCTTGGAAAAATGATACTGCTAATGGGAAACCTGGATATTTGAGGCACCTCAAGAAGACAGGATTTCCTCCAAATTTGTAGGTACCGCAGGCACACCCTGGTGGCAATTTCTCAGCTTGGTTTCCTAGCCTTGAGAGCCATTTCAAGGTCCAATCTTAGGCAAAATGCCAGCAACACAAACTTCAAAAGGCCTGTATAGCTAGTTATCATTCTTGCTGGGCTTATGCATATAATCAGGCCAAATCCAATGAGACCAGACTTATTTTATAAATAAGAACAAATTTACTTTGATTATCTTTGATCAAAAATAGGGGTAAGCAGGGTGTCCAACCTACAGCTCACAGGTTGGCCATACCCGGCTTGCCTGGGCTGCACTGAGTGAAGTGGAGTTGTCTTGGGCCATAAATCAAATATACAATGTAGTTAATGTATGTAAGTAGCACAGCTTCCTTTATTTTTTATTATAATACAGGCAGTCCACACTATACATATAGAATCCCAGCACCCTAGGAAGCTGAGGTGGGACGGTCACAAGGCTGAGTCCAGCCTGGGCAACTTAACAGTTTAGTGAAATCCTGTCTCAAAATAAAAAGAATAAAAATAGCTGGGGATATGAGCCAGTGTAAAAGACTCTGAGTTCAATCCTCAGCACCCTCTCATACACACATAGATATATCTAACCCACCATCTGTAGGCTGAGTACACTGCAAGAGAAATTTTGTATTTCAGCAGAAAATGATGCCATGCTTTTCTGGTTTACCAACTGTATCCTGTTTGTAGGCTCTGAGGGTTTATATCTACCTGCAGACTGTGCTGGGTCTTGGCATCTTGCACCTCTCATCAGGGCTCACTTTTCATCTTCTAGTGTTTGATGCGGAGAGGTGACAGGCGTGGGGAAGATGAAGGCAGGCCTGGCGGTGGAGGCACCGTGGGTGGAAGGGCCAGTAGCTGGGCCGGGTGCTGAGTACTATATGTGGAAGGGGTGTGTGCCTGCAGTTTCTCTGTTGCATCAAGCACCAAACAGGATTCTGTCTACCCCCTGAAAAGTATCTGCTCTGCCTCACTCCAGCATACTCGGGCAGGGGCTGGCTTCACCTCTCCTGCTGGTTAGTGCTCCATTAGCGGATACTGAGGATGGCTGATGCAACCCAAAGCCCTTACTGAGGTATGAGGGCCACATACCTCCATAAGGGTGGCATGTCACCACACTGATCTCCACCACACTTCCAGGCTGGTGAGACAGAGACCTTCTAACTGAAGCTGGACATTTTCTATAGTTCAACTTTAGGCTTCAAGGATGAACAGAGGGACAGGACAGAATTAAATGGCTACTACCAAATCAAAACAACAGACTTGGCTTCCTGAAAGGACCACATAACATTGTTCACCCCCAAGGACAGGAAAATGATCATAATAGTTGCAATCATTGTGCTCAGAACTTTGGATATGTTATTTCTTTTAATCCTCAATAACAATCCTATGAAGTCAGAAAAAAATACATATCTACTATTTTATTTATTTATTTAAAACAGAATAGCAGCTCAGAGTCACAATCTGAACTCAGTTCATATTTATCACCTCTAAAATCACTTTTAATCCTGGGAAACCGATAAAGTGGCCCAGTATATTTTTGTAAGAGAAACCAAAGCAAGGTAGACAGTAGGCTCCATTCATCATGACAGAAGTAAAACATTAGACTAGGCCCTTGTTCTAGGTTGGGGCGCTGTTTAGGGGTATCCTGTAGTAGAGATAAACAGCCTTGTGACTGGTGTACCTAGCAGATTTGCCTAGCTGCAAGTTCAAGGACAAATGCAATTTTAATATCTTTGATAAAGGCTTTCCATCTCCTTGATGAAGAGGAGAGGGGCAACAGCATGAGTTGTGTGCCACAAAGGATGTGCTGTGTAATAACTGAAGCATATCATGAGTCTCTGATCTTCCATAAGAGTGCTCTGGACAGAGAATTACAATGCAGATGCCTAGGCCCCTCAGGCCAGTGAGTCCCAAATCTGCATTCTTACTAACTCTGTTGGGGACTTATGCTGAAGTAGAAGAAGCAGTACTAATTGGTAATTGATTTGCCTGGCTGAAGTTTACCTAATCAATGCCAGATCTGGGGCAAAAACTCAGAGTTCTTATCCATGGGCTGGATCATTCTGCCACTGCCAACCACACAGGAAGGAAAAACTCAGTCTGAAACACAGTCTTGTGTTCCAATCTCCTCGCCAGCTCTGAGTTGAGTCATGCTAGGAGTTGATGTTTTGTGCATTTCTGCATTGAGAGCCAGGATCTCCCTGCTCAAGCTCCACATCCTCTCTGAACCCTGCTCTGATCAGGGGAGGAGGTCACTGCACACTTGCACTGTGGGGTATATGTAGATAAGGGGATGAAAGAAGGGTGTTTGGTGGGAGGGAAGAAGCAATGAAACAAAGGTGAGGGACAGCCAAGGGTGACAGCCAGCTAGCCTGGTCAGGTGCACCTCAAGGACCATGTGGTGGAAAGGCAGTGGGGGTCAGGTGATAGGATCTGGTGAAACAGACCTTGGAGCCCAAATTGGAGGGAGGGATGAGCAGCCATGTGTAGCTACTGTTTATGTAGTAGAGCTAGGTTCCAGCTACAGCCTGAACAGGCTGCCTCAGGTAGGCTTCAAAGGCACTCACACCTCCAGTTAAACCATATGAGTAAATATGGGAGAAGCTTCTTTTTCTGGGAAATAATTCATTATGATCCATTGGATTTTTCAAAAAAGTTTATGACCTCTACAAAATTCAAGTGAAAAGTGGGAAGTCAACTAGAAACATAAGCTGTTTTATGACTTTTTTCCCATGGTCAGCAGAGAAAACAATCGCAGGTGGTGCTTCTTAGACAGATGATTAATAAGAGGTGATAGAGAGATGGATATATGATTAGATACTGATAGAACAAATCTACAGGTAGTGAACAGGTACAATAGGAATCATCACTTACACCTCCTGCATGTTATTTTCCACTGCGTGCTAGGGTGACTGTGGAGCCGGGAGGAGACAGGCACTGGTGTGGAGGTGTTCAGAGTCACTGCCCTCCGATGATGATCTGAGGCCCAGATAAAGGCTGCGTGAGATGATGAAGTCAGTTCGTGGGAAAATGGGATTGGTTTCACAACCTTTCTGGAGCCATCTCTTGCATAAGATGGGACACGTTTGAAAATAATCACAGTGAGCCTTTCTGAGTACTCAGTGGGTGTCAGGTACTGTGTGAAGTGCCCTGCAAGTATGATCTTGTTTACGTCTTACAGCAGCCCTGTGGTTTGGGCTGTACAATAACTTTGATTTTATGAGGAAGGAAATAAAGACCAGGGACCAAGAATGGTCAGTCACTTGCCCCCAAACAAACAGCCATGGAAGGAACAATGGATGCCAGAAGCCAGGCAGGTAGGTGCACAGCTAGAGCCAGGTAGTCACAGCTTTTGAGAACAGTGCTGTCTGGTCTCCAGGATCAGCCCCATTATGCATCCTCAACGGAAGAGCTGGACCTTCACTGCTCCCTTTGCATAAATGCAGTGAAATTGCCCAGGTTGGTTGCCCACACAAAGATACAGCGATAGTTGCAGTCATTATAATACCTTCCATTTACTGAGTATCTGAGTTGGACAGTATATGAAATGCTTTACTGTATTTTGTTAATTCCATCCTTTCAATAGGTTTCTAAGGTAAGCACCTGTGTGCCCTGTTTAATAATGGAGTATGGAGGTACCCATGAGAGAACCCGGCTGAGGTGAGCCAGCACGTGGAGGTGACTGGACAGCATTCACCTTCTCTTTGCTTCTCTGCCTCTCGCTGGGTAAAGGGCCTGGTGGTGCAAGGGGCTGGCCCCCTGCTAAGGCTGCCTGATGATGAAGACATGGCGACGCTCACAGCCACAGTGGAAGGGCAAGAAAAGAAAGAAAAAGGGAAGGGAGGGAGTTAGACAGGGGGAGGCACAGAAGGAAAGAAGAAAGGGAGCCTTGGATACAGAGAGGAACTGAAAGAGCAAGGATAGGGAGAAAGGAAAAAGGAAACAAGGAAGAAGGAAGGGAGAGAGGGAAGGGAATGTGGATGAAGAAGGTCCATAGGTTAGGCAGCATTAAAACGTTGAGGACTTATCCAAATATATAGCTTGCTAAAAAGGGACACTGGTCACAGTGCTATGGATCTGTTTACCCTGGGCTACTCCTCCCAAGATCCAGTCTGTGCCCCTCGAGGCCCACTGCCCCGCTGTCCTTACATGGGCAAGTAAAGGTGGGAGCACGTTCCTTTGGATAAAATTAGTGGCTTTGTTAGCTCCACTCCTTTCTCAGGGTTTTGACCTTTCTCCTGGAAGCTCTAGGGCCTGGAAGTCACAAAGCTCAGGAGTAGGTAGGGTTATCTGCTCCAAGGCCAGAGGTAGGAGGCGGGGAGTAGACAGTTGCAAGGTCAGAAGGGTCCCTGGTGGCAGGATATACCACCAGTGCTCCAAGTTGGTAAAGCAAATGGCCACTTCCTGGGGTCCTGACAGTCAGGTGTGACCAGGGGTCAGGAGTCCATCTGAGGAGCCAGGAAAAGCAAACCATCTGGGGATGGACCTCAGGAGGATAAAAGGAGCCCCTCACAAATGACCCTGTAAACCTTGGGGACGCAGGCAAGGCAGGCCATGGCAAGGCTGGACTGTGACCAAGGAAAGTGAACCATGGCCATTAATTGTGTCTCAGAAGCCAAGCTGACTCCAAAGTGGTATATCTTCAATGATAGTCTTCAAAATCAGCCCTTTTGTTTCCTAGAATGCTCGCTCTCCAAACTCCACAGTCATCTTGGGTCTGGCAGCTCCTCTCAATTTAGAAAATAAAACTGTGTTTCTAAATCCTGAAAGTAACATATACAGTACACCTTGAGGAAAACCTTGTGTTTGGGACTCTACTATAACGACACTTTACTTACCATTTTCTTCACTAGTCATTTTATGGTGAACATCTTCAGTGATGCGCTTGTGCTCATTCTCCGTCCCCACATTTCTCCTTACTGCATGTTAAATCTTACCTGCAAATTACAGGTGACATCTGTGTCCTCTGATTAAGCCAGTGGCATTCTGAGCTACACTGTTACGGCTACAGGGTCAAGTCCTGGTATCTTCATAGGAACTGCTTATAGGATCTGAAGAGGTTTGCATATCGGAAAATTAGAAAAGCCCTGCACTCTCACCCCACTGTGCCAGTCCGCACCAGGCTGCCTCCTGGAGTTACCAAATGTGACCAGAACTGGAACATAGCTAAATTTTCATTAGCAGCCCTGTACCCTGCATTCCTATTTGTCATAGAGTCATATGTAGGCTTGGGACTAGAAAATTAAATATGTGAAGAGCAGATAGGACCCATGTGACCTCTGGGCCTATGAGCCCCACAGAAATGTATGTCAGGGAATGTATTCTGTGGCTGCTTTAGGTGGTTCAAAATTATTTGATTTTCCTTTCAGATTCCTGGCTGTGTCCCAAGAGAAGGTAGGCAGAGAAATGAGATTTCCCTGTACCTCCCATATTCTTCACTGTTTTATAATGGGATTTTATTTCTCTGTAATTTTAAATTAGTTTTTTCTTTTCTAATTTTTATTTTTATTAGTACACGTTTGCAGTACATAATGATTACATTCATCATAGGGAATTGGTACCTGTACAGAACATATTCTAATACTTTTTATTTCTCTTTCCTGTCCCCTAAATTAGTTCTTTGTTGATGCTGTTAGGTATGAATGGTATGGTTGTCTCAGAGGAGAGGGCAGGGGGATGCTCCTGAGTTTTAGGCTGAGAACCACAGGCTTATTGAAAACAAGTCTGGACTAGGAAAGTCAGATTTTTACATTAAATTCTCTCTCACATTGAGCTGTGAGTCTCTAACAAGGTAAGGAATAGCAGCACACTCAGGCTTTGCAAAGACCTTGCCAACCCACACCCTCATTTTACCCCTGGGACAGAAGGTGTGTACAAGGTTACAAAAGAAGCTCTTAGCTAATCTGTAAATATCTCCTCCACCATAGATCTTATAGAATGATTAATAACAACCTGTGTAGGAGTGTGTGCCATAAAATAACCCAACTTCCTCCAAAGAGGATTGGAGCCAGCTTTCAAATGCACCTGCAACACCAGGTCAACATAACAACAACGACAATAACAAAAATCAGGAAGAACACAGCAATAGAGAAATAAGAGTGGGGATGGAGCCAGGTTTAATGTCAGCACCCCAACATGAGAACCCACAAATCCTGCACCTGGCTACACTGTCCTAAGATGGTATAGTCACAGGAAGGATAACTATGCCAACCCCAACGGGCTCTACTTTCTGAGGCTCTGGACTTGTTACTGAATCACATGTGACACTTTCCTCTCTGGGCATCCTCTCTGTCAAATGGGCAAATCTTGACTTGTGGGATCTTTGTGTGGAGCAAGTTAGATCTTGTATGTTAAAAACAAAGCACTTGAAAGGTAAAAGTAAGAGACACACATAGCCAGGCATGGTGGTACATGTCTATAATTCCAGAATTTGGGAGGCTGAGGCAGGAGGATAGCTGTTTGAGACAGCTTGGGCTACCAAATGAGCTCAAGGCCCACCTGAACTGCACAGTGAGGCTTCATCTCAAAAAGCTCCCCCCAATAGAGAAAGAGAAAGAAAATAAGGAAGAGAGACACACAGAATAGTTCATCCTTTCTCACTTTTTGGTTGGTCTTTGAGCATTGAACCCTGTTTAGCTGCATTGCTGATGTGGCCACCAGATGGAAGAAGCCGCTGTAGTTGGCCAAAGTTAATTTTGTACAGGTTCTTAAGAACATCAAGCAAACACTGGGAACAGCCAAACTGTGGGAAGCTGCATGACATTTTTTGCAGTAAATCACACTCATTTCCTCTTTAAACTTTTCTCCTTTTCTTTATTCAGACTGGGAAAAATTAAGGCATTTAGAAAGAACAGGAAGGAACATCAAGTTATAATGCAAGGTTCAAGTCTCCCTTAAAAATTTATGTAGCAGTATGTTGGAAAACAAGAGAAGATAGCAGGACTGGCCAAATAGAGTGTTCACTTTTGGGGGCCCTTCCAGGCTTCTTCCTGTCTCTCAGAGGGTCTCCCCAGTCCTAAATTCTGGGGGTAGAATAAGCATCTTCTGAATGCAGGACAGAATTTTAGCTAAAAGTTAACCAGTGGCCCAGGATTGGAAAATTGTGGTTCCAAATGATGAGAACGTGGCAGGAGCTGAGCGTGGGCAAACAGTCCTGTAGGGGCTCAGCCAGCTTCCTCTATGTGGCTTTGCGCATAAACTGGGCCTATTCATGGAGAAGAGGCCTTGAGTAAACAATAACATCCACTAATAGCAAAAAGAACTGTGTAAACATCATATCAATAACATAGACAATACATTTAGTTGATATTCAAGATTGGAAGGTCACTGTTGGGGAAGAGGGCCTAACAATCTCCTTCGGAATGCATTGGTCCCACAGGCAGTGGCTACTCCAAGCCCGCTGGCCTTCAGGAAGAGAAGCAAACAGTGGAAATGATTCATCTCAGCTGGGAACCTGGTAAACCAAGAGAGAAATCTCTGGTTGGGCCCTCTACATTTTTCAAGATAACTATTTGGGGAGTTAAGGGAGCATTACATTTATTTTCCTCGAATTACTGATGAGAAAACTGAGACTTGGGTCACTTAAATGACTTGTGAAATTGGCAAGGACCCGGCTGTCCAGTAGAAAGGCAGCATGGAATCACATGAGCTCTGGACCCAGACTATGTATCCTGGCTCTGCCATCAATCATTGTATGACCTAAAACAAGTTCTTTATTCTCTTTCTGCCTCCATTTCTTTATCTACAGCAGCTATTGGGTAGATTATCTCAGCCATTATAGTATTTTTAAAATGCTTAGAACAGCACTTACTACACATAAAATGCCATAAAAGCATGCTAAAGATATAAACGAGCTTGGTGCACACCTCAGTGACCAATGGCAAGGTGGACAATGGCAAATGAAATGGACCAACGGCAAGATCCCAAGCATTTGCCTAAGAAGAATGCTAATGCCACTCAATATCAACCCCTGGCAATCACTGAGAGGTATGGAAGGGGTCTAGACCTGGAGGGAGGTGGGGAGCTGGCATCTGGAAAACTTTCCCAGAGCCCAGAGATGTCTCCTGCTTCTTCTTTCTTTGAAGACATTGACAAAGAGGAACTCACAGCCTTGATAAACCAATGCCAAGCAGGATGGTATCTAGGCTGGACAAGTTGATAAATTAAATATGCCAGGTTACCCCCAGGGCAAAGCTCTGTCTGGTTCTGAGCTCTGTCTGTCCTCCTCTTCTTTGCTTTTGGTGGATTTGTTTTAGTTGCTGCCAAGGGAGCCCATCAGAAATCACACATGGTTTGACTGAGGAGGGCTGTGATGGTGCTAGGCCAAAGTCCCAGCTGTGGATTTTCTTATCATTCTGGCTTTTTGGGCCACAGGATGATCATGGGCTGCACAGTGTGTTCTAAAGCATGACCTGAAGATTGAGGAGCAGGGTCACAACTGGGAGACAAAAGCCTACTTCTACAAGTAGGCTTCCTAAGGGGCTGCAGGTTCTGGAGCAAACACTGCTTCCTTTTTGTTGCTCACTTTTCTCATCAGTAAAATGAGGGTCTTGGAGGACTGGGGTCTTGGTGAGGATGGTGAATTTGAAGGGCCTTTTTGCCTCTTGCATCTTTGGGTTTGCAGAAAGAACCTTAGGCAACTGTAGCAGAATTCTGTGTTGCCATTGATGGCCTGCCTTCTCCCAGCCCCTTGATCCTTTTCTGAAAGATTCTCTAAGCTTTAATTAGTGAATTGGCAGTGTACTGGAGTATTTGTTCATTCAAAAAATGCATAAAGTATCCCTGTGTCCCTGGCCCTGCTCTCATATAGACAGAAGGCAGCAGACTCCAAAAGCAGAGGATGGCACAAGACAGGTCAAAGGGCAGTTCCAGGCATGACCTTCTCCACCTCTCTACCCATCTTGAAGCTTGGAAGGCACTGAGCTTTAATAATGGTTTGGAATTAGCACAAAGGTTCTAGGGAAAAGACCGGCTAGAGTAGAGTGCAAAGCTGGAGATAAGTCCCCAGGGCTCTCTTTACATAGTGGGATTTCTCAAGAGGTTGGAGATGAGAATGGCAAGGTGGAAAGAGAGAGGATGAGCCAGCCAATCCATTTCCTTCTCAGACCCATATCTGCTACCAAACAGCCACAGAAAGCTGTGTAGCAGAGCCCTAGACAAACCTTAGACAAGGCCTCTATGGGCCTTAGACAAACCCCTTCTTCATTTATAGGCCACATCCACATCCTGCAATTCTACTGGCTATTCTTTGTCTATTATGTACAAGCAGGAAGACAGCAGGAAAGCAGAGTAGGGCTTGCCTTACTTTAAGAGCTCAGCCCATGTCTCACTCACTGCTTAATTATAGAGCATCTATTATAAACCAGGCCCTGTGTTCACTTCTCTCGATTAGATCAGAAGCTTCTGGAGTGGTAGAGGGTCATAATTCATCCTTTTTCTTTCTTTTTCATCCACCTGTCCTAACACCTGCATATGTGGTAGTTAAAGGGCCCTGTAGCCAGACTGCTTGGTATGAACCCTGGTGGCCTTCTGCTTGCTAGCCTGTTTCTTTATAGTGAAATAGAAAGAATAATGATTCTTACCTCATAAGGTTTTTACAAGGATTCAGTAAAGTAATGCTTATGGAACATTTAGGATAGGGACTGGCACAGAGAAAGTACCCAATAAATGTTTGCAAGTAAAAGACTCACCAAGGTGAGTGAAGCTGAATTGCTTCTGAACAAAATTTGTCAGCATGAGCAAGTCACATGCATGTGCCTTCCTTTCTAAATCACATACGCATTGACCTGTTATTCATCAGGGCTCTGTGTCCAGACCATGCAAAAAGACCTATACCACAGCCAAACTCCACTATCTTAAATTCCAGATCAGTGACATCTAAATTCCTGAGCTTCTACTGTCACCAAAAGTATTATTTTAATCATTTCAACCTCTTTCCTCACTGAATGCTTTATTACAAATATAACGAATAGCTAGACTGACTTGAATTCTTCCTGCTTTCACTTTCCCAAAAATCCTGTCCTCATTCCATGAATGTGCCATATAAATACTCATTAACAGCTAGTGCCCAGCAGACAGGACACCAAGATGTAGAAGACAGCAGGTCCAGAGTGCTGGGCAGCCCAAGGAGGACATAGGGGGCCTCTGGTCCCAGAGACCATGGCTCTGAAGGGCCATGGTCTAACACAATGGTTGGCAGGGCCCAGAATGACAAGTGCCTGCCCCTGCAGGAGCAGACATGTCCTATTCTTTTGCAACCTGTTCAGATATGGGTTGAGAGTAATGAATGGAAAGCAGTCATAGCATTAATCGCTCTAATCTGGAGCTGCCAGTTTGGCTCACACTTTGACCCACCTTTGGCCCACAGTCTTCTTTGGCAAATTACTGGGCTTTGTGACCAAGCTCCTGTGATTGTCACTACTGGCTGGTTGGTTGCCCTAAACATTTTGTTAGCACTCTCAGTGGAAAGGGGCTGGAAGGCCAAGGGCCTAGGGAAATCTTGAGTCTTATTCCAGAAGATGTAATTCCAGAAGAGGTCATTTTTCTCTCTGGGTCTCCAGGGCCTTGCCTACAAAACCTGCCACGTGGCTGATGAATCTGTGGTCCAACATTATTAGCAATCCTAGTTATTTTATGTTACATAACATGCATAATGTACAGATAGGGGCAATCCCGGTGAAGGAGCTCTAAGCTTGCAGAAAACAGGCTCAGCAAACTGCCAAGCTCCCTGTGGTCACAGGAAGGGTTTCTGATTTGCGAATCAGGAAATGAACGGGTTCCAGGGTTTCCTTACCTGGCCACAGGGAATGACAGAAGAACAGGGCAGTGGGGGAGTCTAAGGGGCATATAAGCGGGATTTTTTTTTTTTTTTTTTTGTGGTATAAAGGATCCTCGAAAGGCCTCTGTTGCTCCATTTATCTGCTCTTTAACCTCCATTCTAAGAATCTTATTCTGGGATTCAATCTTTTGAGAAAAATTGGGGGGGGGGGTGGAGAGGTTCTGTTTGCAGGAATTTAAGTGCAAAACGCAGACAGCCACCAGAAGGGTGCACGGGTCCTACCCTGCTCAGGTTGTCAGGGTTCTTGGTAGGTGAGGCTGGCGGATGGGGACCCTAAAGGGACCCTATGGGGGCTGCACGGCAGGGAGGGCCTCTGGGGCTGAATTCAGGCTAGAAGACCTTCAATTAAGTCCAGACCTGGGAGACCAAGGCAGAGAAAGAGAGAGTACGAGCAGGATTTGAATTCTCCAGGGCGGGTGGGAGTGGGAGAGTTCAGGGCAAGAGCGCGTTGCCTCCCTTCTGCTAACTGATTCAGCGGAGGAGCCAGCTCATAGAGGGGAGGAAGGGAGGGCGGGTCAGAAAACAGGGTGGGGCCGAGCCAAAGGGGTGCGGGGAACTATAAAACTAATGGGGCGGATTCACGAAAAATTCCCGAGCCCGAAGAGAGGGTAGATGGTGCTGGGTAGCGCCCAGTTCACCAGGCCCACGCCCTTCGAGTTGCCCGGCCTGTTCGGACTGGTTTGCCCACCCCTCCCCCGGAGCCAGCCCCTTCCGCCTGATCCTTGAGAAGGCAAAACCCTAAACGTGATGCAACTACAGCCGCTCCGCCTGGCCGCAAAAGCTCGGGATTCGGCGCCCGCCCTGCAACCCCTTCCACTGCGCCCCCTCCCGGGGCCCGGACGCCAGGCCCCGCCCCTCCACCTCCGTCCCCGCCACGCCCCCTACACCCGCTACTCACTGGCTCTCCGTCTCCAGGACCCCATCCTCCCCGGAGATCGGGGGCGCCCCGGCTGCTCCCTCCCGCGGCCTGCGCCTGTTTCCTGGCCTCGCCTCCGCACTCTCCCGCTGCGCCTGCCTGCGGACCTCTCACCGCCTGCCTTTCCCAGGCAGGTCGCGGGCTTGGTCGCCCCAGTGACCCGCGCCTACCCTGGCGGGGGTCCTGAAGGAACCCAGCCAAGCAGAGAGCGCTCGGGGCCGAACCCAGCCCCGCGGGCAGCACCCTCCTCCCCAACCAGGCCAGGCCTGGTGCCAGGGGCCCGCCAGCCTGGCCTCCGCTATCTAAAGTGTGGAGGACAGTGCCAGTTGCGGGCACCCCCAGACAGGAACACCTTCCACCGGAAACCGAGGCAGGGATCAAAGAAGGGATCAGTAACCACAGGGAGCTAGGCTGAAGTCCAGCTAGCTCACTTATTTTCTGGGTGACTTGGGCACCTTGCTTCTCTGTACCTCAGCTGTTGGATCTGTGAAATGGAGATAATCTTACCCTGCGGCGGGCAGGGGGAGGGTTCTGAGTTCATACATAGAGGCTGTTATTATGACCTCTTCCCCTCACTTGCGGTTTGGCAGAGTGTGTGTGGCAGGGTAGCATACTGTGTTCTTAAAGATGGGTTAAGCACCTGCTGGGTTTTTGCAGCTTAGTGCACCTGGTGTGCTGCAAGTCTGTGTGTAGTTAGATGTGGGCTTGAATCTCAGCCCTGTCACTCAGCCCTGTGACCTTGAGAAAAATCTCCGTGGATGAAACCCCACCCCCACCACAAGGTGGGAACAGCAATACCCATGGTGCAGCATGGATGCAAGGACATTATGTGACATTCTCAGCACATAGTAAGTGCCTCTCAGAAAGTAGGAGCCTAGACCTGCAATGCCAGCACTATGGGAGGCCTAGGCAAGAAAACCAAAAGTTAGAGCCCAGCCTGGGCATGTTAGCAAGACCCTGCCTGAAAAGAAGGAAAAAAGAAAAAAACAAAACAAAAGCCTGGGAGAGCAGAAGGTAGAGTTGGGAAGGAGAACCCTGGTTTCTAGACCTGTGTGACAAAAATGAGGCTGATTAGGATCAGCACTCAAGGCCAACCTGGAGGTCAGTAGGAAGGGCAGTGGGCCTTGGTGTCCAAGAGTAGGAAGTAATTGCCAACAGTGGGCTCTCAGGATCAGTGGGGACATTTCTGATTGGAGCCTCCAGCCTTCTCCCACACCACAGCAAGAAGTGATCTGGGAACTGTGGAATGTGGCAGCGTCTACTTTATTGGAGAGGCCTGTGGGAAGGCTTGTCCACCTCTTTCCCATCTGGACAGGAGAAAGAAATGAAAAGGATGGTTGGAAAATGAGTCCTATACAAAACCTCCGCCCTCTACAAAGACTGTGAATGTGAGTGAACCTGGTTCCTGCCGGGGCTGTGCTGTGTGACCCTGGAGTCCAGATGATTCCCTGTCTATATAACAAAAGCTGGGCCAGATGCTGCCTGGGGCCCCTGGCCCAGAGCCCTCCTCCCTGAGAGTTCTGTACTCTGACCTTTATAAATGTGGGGGAAAAGCCACTGGTTGGGTTTGCAGAGCTGGTGTCCAATCCCAGCAATGATTCAGTGAACTCCTAGAAGCTCTTCTGTGAAGTGAAAAAGAAACAGGGCTCCCAATGGATGCCTAAGGAAGACTGGCTGCCCCACTGAAAAGGACCTAAAGCTGCCTTACAACCAGGTGTCCAGCCTTATCTCATGTAGCTGAGTAAACAAAAGCCCAAAGGAGGGACTTGCCCAGGTTTGTGTGTTTTCAGGGGGCAGAGCAAGCTACCTTTCAATTCATTATACCATACTGCCTCCAATTAATTTAGTTGACAACAGCAAAACCCAGTAGGCTGGTGACCAAAGCCAGTCAAAACCTCTGAATCCTTTTCATGAAAATGCAATGGAAATGCATTAGTTTCAATTCTAGAAACAAGGTGTTTCAGAAAGTAAAAGGAGTGCTCCAGACAGCCTGCCACAACACTGTCCTCGCCTGGAGAGGGTTAATGGTGGGTGGTGGGCCACAGCTCTTACCAGGTCAGAGGGGATTTGCCTTTGTGATCAGCTCTGCAGGCTCTATGAAGAAAGTCCAAGGACACTGGCTCAGAGTACTAATATGCATTTTTATTCTGCAATAATTTTCATACTGAGTTCAAGAGGCACCAGCTCCAAGTACATAAAACCAAATCACATTAAATTAATTGATTTTATTGAAACCTGCTGCAGTTGTATTCAAGCCCATAGCCAGGGGCATGACCCTCATAAAATACCAAAGGGGCTTTTGAAATAATTAAATTAATCACACCCTGGGTTTTGCACAAGGGCTTGCTCTTGTATTCACAAGCAGGCATAGTCTAGGTCATAGCTACTGGCAGGAAAAGTATATGTGGCTACAGCACAATCCCAAATATGGCACTGCCTAACGGAGCCAAAGACCCAGACTCATAAGTCTTTATACTCTTGGAAATACACACACACGCACATGCACACACAATCACAACACAACTCATACTCATTTGCTTGTATACATATATTCATATATTCACCACCAACTGGAACCCCTGTCTTATTCTGCCTATCTGGCCTGGTTCTGATCAAGGTTCACCCCATTTCCCTCAGCATTTACACTCCTGGTCTTCCATGATGCACTTTCTTGTTGGCTGTTGTCTCCTTCAACATGGGCCTGTGCCTTCTTTGGATCTCCAGGAGCTCATTTGAACCCAGGGTGTGGTTAATTTCACAATTTTAAATACTCTGCAAGTGGAAAGAGCTGCAGACATTTATTAAACACCTACAGCACTAGATAACTAGTAACTCCTTTACTTTCCACCCAAACCTTACTCCCACCCACCAGTTGGGATTGTTGTAATCCTTATTCTACAGATGATGATACTGAGGTACAGGAAGTTCAGGTGCCCTACACTTGGTAATTCAGCTGGTGAAGGCCATAGAGCTATATTGCTTCTCAGTACATCTTAACACTAGTTCCATAAACCCCAGTGTTGCATGACTATTTGCGATGACAGCCCCACCAAGTAGTGGCACAAAATCTAGCATTCAGTGGGCAAGGGAGACTCACCAACTCTTCATTTTACAAAGGCAGAAATTTGCAAGCCAGCAAAGGGAAGGTTCTTGTGAACAGACTGCCAAACCATGACCTCATCAGCACCATGGACCTCTGGTCCTTGCTTTAACCTTCTGGGACCCTAGGAGACAAAGCCCTTCACTATCTCTGCTACACAGAAAACTTCCAAAGCCACTCTTCCCAATCCTCCCTCACATACTCCTCTGATCACCAAATGCTACACCCTCAAGGTTAACCTCAAAATAGAGTCCTGGACGCCTACCAACATGAAACCCCTCCTTAGTACTGTGAACTTGAGCTGCTTAATATTAATGAGAGACATAATCATCAGAACCATGACAGCTACTCTTCACGGCCTTTGCACTGCTCAGGACTAGCTGCACAAATTACTGTCTCATTTAATCCTGCAACAGCTTCCTTTTACAGACGAGAAAACTCACATATAGGGGGCGAATGCCCTGCTCAAGGACATGAAGCTAGTACCTGGTGGGGCTGAACTCAAAGCTGGTCTCTTTAAAATTATCAATATTTTTTCTTAGTAGTATGGCATATCTGAATATTACATTTCCCTTCATATTTTGACTACTATCATTTGATTGCCTCTTTATAAGAGAAGAAAATTTTAAAGTTGTGGTAAATATATAACATAGCCATTTAACTATTTTAAGTGCAAAATTCAGTGGCATTGAGTATATTCACAATGTTGTATGACCACTGTCACTATTTCCAAAGCTTGTCTTTTCCTCTTTTCTTTTATTTCCTTCCTTCCTTCCTTCCTTCCTTCCTTCCTTCCTTCCTTCCTCCCACTTTCTAGACAGGGTCTTGTGATATAGCCCAGGATGTTCTCAAACTTGTGATTTTTCTACTTCAGCCTCCCAAGTGCTAGGATTATGTGCATGCACCATTATACCTGGCTTATTTCCAAAACATTTTAAACAACCCAAACACAACCCTAAGCAGTCCCTCCCCTGAACTCCCCTCCCATGACCACCCCCCATCCTCTCTAATCCTTCTTTCTCTATGAACTTGCCTATTCTAGATGGTTCACTTAAGTGGAATCATATAGCATGTGTGCTTCATGTCCACACAGCCAGTTCTCCTAAAGGATAAGCCAGATCCTCAGTTTCAGGCGCTTCAGTTCTCACCTATCCCAAGCACACAATGACAGGGAGGCTGTGAGGGAGGGAATGCTGCAATGGCAATGTCACCTCAGGGCGGGCTGGTGCTAAGGAGGCTCAGTGTCCCTGGCTAATTCCAGGCAGAAGGCCTGGTTTAGTCCTGAGTTACAGTGACAAGAGAAATTAAGTAGCATATTGGGGAGAAGAAAAAGGAGCCTCCAGCAGGAAGATGTGGCACAGTTACCCGAGCACTACAGGGCCAGGGCATAGTAATGTCACAGGTAATAAAGAACAGCCTAGGATAGATCACATCGAGTGACAGTTTTGCTGAAGTAAACCTAGAAGCCACTGTCCACGTTAGACCAAGTCCTTTGGGATATAGTCACTGAGGCCACCACCCTTGACTGGGTGGCTCCTATATGCTGAACCAGGAGGTGACGAGGTCATGCTGTCACCGAGGGGGAGCTGTTAGCACTATTTCCTCTCTCCCAGCCCCGGCCTCTGAGAGAAACCTCTTCCTCTTAAGAGGGCCCTCAGATGAAAGCCCGGGTTTGAGCCTGGCAGAACCTTCTACCAGCCCTGCCCTTCACTTGCCCGCTGACCTCCATCCTGCCCTTCCACCAGCACCGTCTGTGCCTGCTCTCTGCACAATGGCCATCCGGAGGTTGTCCTGTGACCTTCCCTCCTTGGCCAGAGGCAACATCCAAAGCCTTCCTCCACCCTTCCAGGCCTCCCACCCACTCCTGAATCTCCACTTTGAAGGCTGTCTTCAAACAGTGACCTCCTCTAGGCCACAGTGCACGCCTGCATGCTCACTCTCACTTCCCCTCCCAGCCCTGCTGGCCCCTCCCGCCTGCCCAGCCTACCCGTTTCCTCTACCCTTTTCACCCTTTGGCGCCAGGACCTGGCTATTCCAAGCCTTGGCCCAGCTCCTTCCTCCTTCCAGCTGCTCCCTCACTGGGGCCCCAGCTCTTGCCTTTTCTTGGTGGAGTTAACTGTTACCCAGCACACGCGCGCACACACCCTGATAGCATGTGGCACTAAAATAGGCGGGCACCAAAGGCAGCAACTCAGCACAAACCTAATGCCTGAGCTACTACCTGGAAATGTTACATATGGGCCACTGTCTTAGGTTGGATGTGTGTGAATGTGAGTGTGAATGTGTGTGTGTGTGTGTGTGTGTATACACATGGCACACCAATAAACTCTGGATCCTTCCAAGAAGCTTTTCAAAGCAAAATTTCCTCCCTTGCCAGAAACAATGAAGGAGCAAGGATGAACCCCAGCAGACAAAGAGTCCTTTTCTGGTCACCCACGTTTCTTGCTTCCTTTGTAACAGCAGCCACTGCCTTTCGTTGAGAAGATTCTAGGGCAATTACTGCAGAGCTTATAAAATTACGCTGGACGGTATGTTTGAAAAGATAATTTTCTGTGTTCAGCTCAGTGAAGTTTCCCATAAAAGCAGCTACACTCAGATAAAGTTGCCTGCCCACATAAAACACTTTCTGTGGGGTTTCAGATCCCTCAAGCTAGGTGGAGAGGAGGGGAAGAGGACCTCAAAAAGGAAAACCAAGTTCATGTTCTCTGATTCGGCCCAGGGGACCAGGAAAACACATTCTGAGGTCTCCACAGTCAGTATTCACTCCACAGAGTTTACAGCCAGGCCCTGAACTTCAGGATCAAGGGCAGAGCCTGGCAAAGAGTAGGGGTGGGTGTGAGGGTCCAAGTTGAAGGCCACTGATAAACTGCCCTGGGCCCTCTGGTCCAAGGCTTTTTATTAAAGGCCCTCGGAAAAGGTCTGCTTGCTGCAAGACAACCTCCTGAGACCTCTGCCCCCAAAGCTCTCAGATCCAGAAATGCTGCCTCATTTATTTTTGATAAAGACCCAACTGGTATGCAGGTTTTTCTAAACATGACAGAAAACCCAACCCCCAAGACATAAAGAGGAAAAACGTGATTCATTTAGTTAAATAAAAGTTAAAACTTTTATATGACAAAGATACAACAATCCGAATTAAAAACCAAGTGAGAGTAAGTATTTGAATGATACATAATGGACATTAAATCCATTATACACAAAGAACTCCTAAATCAGTAAGGAAAACAATAAAGCATAAATATACACTAAAATTATTTAAACTAAAGGCTGGCAGTGTAGCTCAGTAGCAGAGCACTTGGCTATAATGTCCAAAGCCCTTTGTTCCATATTTAGCAAAACACACAGACACAGACACAGACAGACACACAGATACTCTCACACACACATGCATGCAACCCAAAGTTAAACTGTTCAAATTCACTAACATTTTTATAGGTAAAAATCATCTGTTATGTGCCGATGAAAATAAAAGAACAGGTATAGTAGAGAGAGGCTACTCAATGAGCTAAATCTGAGATTAATTCCTCTAGTCTCTGAAACCTCAGGTAAATCACTTTCCCTGTCTGGGATAGTCTCCCAGCTCATATTTTAATGAAAGTTGCATGAGGAATGGCATTGGTCTTGTGTATTTTGCAGCAAGCATGAAAATGCCTTCTTATACTTTTCCCCCTCTCTGGGCAATTCCAGAAACCTTATCACATTTTCTTCACCCTTGTTCCTCCAATGATTAGAAACAGATTTACTAAGTCTACTTCCCATCTCTGGAAGCTGCAATCCAGGGCTCTTGGCTTACCCTTGCAGGGGTCTATGCCACAGGGTCTGTTGTTCAGATGAGTGCATGGCAAACAAGGAAAGGCAAGTAGTAGACAACAGAGAGATAAGGAAAGAGGAGGGCTTTATGTCAGGCAGTTTTGGGTTCACATCCCAACTCTGTGACCTCCTAGCTGTATGCTACTAGGTAGTTCCATTTTGTTGCTGCTCAGGCTACTCTATAAAATGGGCACATGCTCCATGCCTTGCCTTTATTACACAAAGGGGCACATTTTGGAGAGAACCCTGCTCTGCTAATACTTGTTTGTTTCAGCTCCCAAATTAGAACATGTGCCATCATAGAAGGATCTATATCTCTCTTGGGGCAGAGAACCCAAAGGGCTGGAAGCACCAAGATAACATCAGGACCCTACCTTTGTTGCTTTCAAACTTGCAGCACTTGGCACATTATCTTACACAAGGTACAAAATAGCATCTATAGAATAAATGAGTGAAACTTACCAATAAGGCAGCTAAGGGCCAGAAAGCTAAAGTGACATGCTTATGGCTCCACAAATCATTAGCTGCCTGAAGAGGTCACAAGGCCCTACATTCCATATCTAGCAACACACAAAGATACATACAGAGAGACAGACAGACAGACAGACACACACACGTATGCATGCAACTCAAAGTTAAACTGTTCAATTTTACTAACATTTTTATATGTAAAAAACATCTGTTAAGTGCTCAAGAAAATATAGGAGCAGATATATTAGAGAAGATCAATGAGCTAAATCTGAGATTTATTCTGCTATTCTCTGAAACCTCAGGCAAATCACTTTTCTCCTTTTTTTATCATACGCACAATGCAGAGGAGAAAACACAGCCAAGCACATAGTTCATGAAGACTCATGTATGCCAGGGAAGTCCCATTTTACACCTGTTTTCCCTCATTATTATGATAGTGTGCCACTTTCACTCTCAAAAGTGTCCCATTTGGGTGATAAATTGTCTGTCCTCCCTGTTATATAGGAAGAGTGGAAGGAGGGACTGTGTTGCCCTGACCCCATCTTCTCCATCAGCCACAGCTCTCTTAACCTCAGCCAGAAATGCAATTACAATGTTCATTCCATTATCTGTTCCCTGAAAGCCCCATTTGAGCCACATTCACCCCAAAGGCCACCTTCTCTCAGAAAAATCTGCAAACATGCAGGCCAGCATCAAGAATGCTCTCATGGCACAGCATGTATCATGGAGTAATGGGTGCCCACTACTTCTCTGCCCTGCTCTGTGTCACCAGGGAGTGAACCTAAGGTACCAACACAGCATTCTTAGTGTACTGGATGATAATAAGCATATATTTGTCTCAAGGAGCTTGGCTAACTAATACCAAGCCTTTCCATTGGGCAGGGGCATCAGCGCCCCATGGGGATGAACAGGGATTCACCCATCACAGTCCAGTGGACCTGACAGCTCTTTCAGAACAAAGAGCAGCTCTCCATCTAGTGATTAGCCACAGAGCCAATTATTGCCAGTCTGGCCCTGGGGTGGCTGCCTTTCTGTTGGTCCTCAGATGTTCAGAGGGGCCAGGAAGAGTAAAAGACCTATGAGCACCTTAGCAGAGTAAGTGATTGGCAAATCCTTACCTGTCCATGGATGAGTTCAAGGTCTGGTGCACAGGAGCCTTTCTAGGACCTTTCTCAGTCAACCATGTACCCTGGACTCAGCCCCTTTCCTGAGCCCACCCTTTGCACTGACAGGTGTCAGAGCCCTGCCTGCTATGGCTGCTTTCCAAGCATATCACAGGGATGCCTGGAAAGAGACTCTTTACTTCCTGATCCCAGAGAGGGCTGCAAGCTGACTCTGCATCGCTTACACTCAACTGGCACTTGGCCTCCCAGTTGGAAGTGGTTCTTAAAAACTAGAACCTGGGATGCAGATCCACCATGCTGGGCCTGAGACCTAAAGTCCCCTTGACCCTGGATCTCCCAAGCTCTCCCTCTGAGCCTGGGGATTCCACTGTCCATTGCTCCCTGGCCCAGAGAAGAGGACAGAGCAGATCTTGTGGCTTCTTCCCCACTCTAGTAATATTCACCTTCATCCAAGGAGGAACCCAGCCATCTCTGGCAGTGAAGATGCCACCCTGAGAGCTCTTTGCTCTCAGGAGCCCAGGTCCCTGGTCCTTTTGAATTCCCCTCTCCTTCTAGGTTCACTTCCCCTACTTAGGCCAAGCCTTCACTCTGCAAGGAATAGCCCAGAAACCTCTATTCCCAGTTCTAGGGCTCATCTCAGCAACTGTGTGACTGTAAAATACCTAGAAAAGTCACTGTCCCCATGGTGGGAGAGATGACTAGCACCAGAGGACAGAGATGCTATGGTACCATGGCACCAGTCCCAACCATCAGGACACAAAGCTGTCAATCAGTTCACAGATGACATGCAAGTATAAATTTTCCATTCTCTGGTCACCCTGAAACATAGGTCATAATAAATAGGTGTCTGTGAATGAATGATAGATAACTGCTAAGGACCAGCTACTATGCTGGGTATCTTCACTGCACGGTGGCCCTGCAAGGCAGAGAGGACTGTCCTCATTACTGGACAGGTAGACTCAGGCAGGGTGTATGGCTTCTTTGAGGCCATTCACAAGCATCAGTCTCCCAGTGTCCAAGCTTAATCTTTTCTGTCCCTAAAGACTGTGCTCTTGTGATTAATATTTGGAGATTCAAAGAGAAGTAAGAAGTAGCACCAGCTCTTGGGTAGTTCATAAGAGGCAGACAGTCTTGTGACAGGAGCCAGATATTGCAGGGCCTGCCCATAAAGTTGAAAATTCTGTGTGCAGGTGGCAGGCAGAGGGAGGTCGCTCTCCACCTGTGGTTTGAGAGAAGAATGTGAGAAGAAATGGTAGGGGGTTGGGCCATGAAAGACAGACGGGCTTTGAGCCATGGACAGGCTGGGGTGAGTCTGAAAAGTTTGGAAGACAGATTTTAAAACAGCTTCCTGGTGGGAAGATCCCTGGTGGGATGAGTCTGTGGTGGGGGCTTGCCAGTACATATCATGATGCTGCTAATCACCCCGCTTAGTGCAGTGGGCCATGGCAGAGGGAGAGCTGGAGGGCCCCTGGGGAATCTGCTCCAGGATGTGTAATCCTGTAGGACCGAAGAGAGTGAGGAGGGGGGCAGTAAGCAGCTGGTGCTCTCCCTCCACCAACATGTCTGGAAGAATCAGCAACCTCCTGGCCTCCATCAGCAGGATCCAGGGGAGAGCAGACAAGTGAACTCAGAAGGACATAGTGGCCACACTGCTCCAGATTTACTATTTTTCCACACACTTGATTGATGTGACTCCCAGGACCACAGGGACCAGCCTTCACCAGAGCTGGGGAGGAAAGGGTAATGATGGCAACGATGGCCGTAAGGTTCCGGCATGAGGGCTCTGCTTTGGGGAGGTGTGGCCTGGAGTGGAAGCAGGTAGAGCTGACTGCCCCCTCCCAGGTCTGCTGCAGTGAGATGGGGAGAGACAGCTGCCTGCTTCAGGCTCTTCCCATTTTCTCCCTCTTGGGTGAGTCCAGCTAAGGAAGGAAAGGCTCAGGCCACCAACGCATTCCTGCAGAAGCACAGGGAATTTCTAGGAGGAGGGGTGTGCTGGAGAAATGGGCATCCCTGCCTCTCTTGAGTCTGCAGAGGCCCTTATATCCCTTACCTTATTTCGGACCATTAACTCACCATGAGACCCTCCCCAGCCCTCAGTTTCCACTTCTATAAAACAGGGGCTTTGGAGCTGCCTTTTAGGTCTAACTTTCTCCAGCCTTGTAACGCCATCTTCCTCTTCCCAGATGTTTCCAGATCTGAGTGGTCAAGATGTTCCTGGGCCGGAGTTGACCTCCAGTTTGTTTTTTGTGTTACAGTTTTCTACTTCTACACTGCAGTTTGAAAAGACTCATGGGTATTGGAAGTGAAACCTGATTAAGAAAATCATAGATTCCCTCAAAGTACAGGAAACAATGATTATTGAACGTCTACTTCATGTTGGGCCTGATGCCAGCTGAAAAAGTTTATAGCAATTATCTCATTTAATTTTGACATCAGCTCTGGGAAGAAGCTGTTTTCATTCTCATTTCCCCTACTCAGGCATAATTTCTTACATTTCCAAAGTCCTCAATTGTGTTCCCATCCTCTTTGGGATAAGATCAAGCTCCTCCCCACCCACCTTTCCCATGCCATACTGCAGTAGCCCTGCTTGGCCAGGGCTGATGGATGAACTGTTTGCTCTGCATGCAATCTCAGGGCCCACAATCCTTCCCATTTCTCTGCCCATTCAATTGGTGTCTTTCCATAGGGCCCAGCTCAAGTCTGCTTCTCCCAAAACAGGGCAGAAATGAAGGTGAAGGAGGTACGGCTATGAGGTACAACATTTAAGGAGGCACTTATCCCGAGGCACCAGTCTTGTACTTGCACAAACCTGACGGTGAGTGCCTCTTTAAATTTTGCCCTAACTGCTGCTTTTGCCTTACTCCAGTCCTGGCCCCATCCCAGAGTTTTTCTACCAGATCATAGGACTCCTAAGCACCAAAGACCACAGCCCTCCCCATGGCTCCTGCCACTAAATTGTGTCAACCTCATGAGTGTTCATTGCTGCAGGCAGAGACCACATTTCCTCCATATCCATCTATACCTCCCACCTCCACTCCTATCTCCACTCCTATCTTGCTCTCCTCTGCCCTCATCTTTGTTCCACTCCTACCTCTCTAGGAACACTAATTCATCTTTTAGAATCCATATAAAAATTACTGTTTATTGCCAGGTACTTTGGCACATGCCTATAATCCCAGCACTTGAGAGGCTGAGGCAGGAAGACCACTGTGAGTTCAAGGCCAACCTGCACTGCATAGCAAAACCCTGTCTCAAAAAGACCAAAAAAAGAAAAATTACTGTTTATCCTCTGAACAAGACATCATATAACTATTAAAATTATTTTCCACATAAGTAAATTCTTTTATAACCTGGGTATAAGAAAAGGCTTCCTAACCTGTGACTAAAAACCAGAGCCAATAAAAGAAAACATTGACTGGCTTGACACACACACACACAAAAAACCATTTTCTATTATAAGTCCCATGAGTGAAGTAAAAAAGGTTAATGATAAATGAGAAAGCACTAGTTTTGTACATCACAGACAAAGGGTTAATACCAGTAGTGCATAAAAGGCTCATGTACATAGAGGGGATAAGAACTAAAACCCAATAGAAAATGGGCAAAAAGACATGAACAGGCAATTCAGAAAAAGAGCTATTAAAAATAACACTTAATCATACAAAAAAAGTTCAGCTTTTCTTATTACAAGGGAATGAAAATTAAAATTACACCAAAATACTGTATGGTGCCCATGAGACTGACAAAAATTCCACCCTCCATGATGCCTTCTAATGGTGATTGTGGGTAAACAGGTGGGAATGGAAACTGGCAGAGCCCTGTAGTAGGAAGGGTGGCAATACCTACAGACTTGCCTTAAAGCTACATTTTCAAGCACAAGAAACATATGTACAGCACTGCAGTACTATTTGTAATTGTGAAATATAGGAAAATATCTATGTTATACATAGGAGAGCAGATAAATAAAATATGGTATGCATAAATAAGGAAGACTTATATAGCTAAGGAAAAGAATGAGAAAGAACTCTGTGAACTGATATGAAGTGATTTCCATGAGAGATTATTAAACAAATAAGGCCTTTAAAAGCATATATAATATACTACTTTTTAAGAAGGGAAAGAGAAAAATTATTATTTTGCTTATTTTCACAAAAAGCAATATAAGTGTAAGCAAAAGGCAATTAAAGTGGTTACCCACAAAGACAGAATCAGACACAAGAAAGATTATGCCTTCAAGTATACCTCTTCATATAGTTTTGATTTTTAAAAGCATGCTAGTATTATATTTTTTAAATTATATGAAATCAACAGCAATGGAAAAGAAAATCTTCAACCTGAAAGCAAACTGAAAAAAAAAAAAAAAACCTAGCTATATCCCAGATAAATACTATAATTATAATGAAGAGCCAAAAAAAGAATGAAAGACTAATTCAAGTTATTTATGAACATGGAAGGTTGGGGTAGAATGCAAGGGGAAGAAAACTTGTTATTTGTAGTAGTATCAGTGAAACAGTTTTCTAAGTAGTTTAGATGTAATAAAAGATTTTTAAAAAATCAGTGAATGATTATGAAAGACCAGAATTCACTGTGGAAGAACATATATAAATATGGGGTGGGGAGAGGCAGAAAACAAATGGAGTTGTAGATATCAGTGTGGATTCATGATTTCTAAAATAGAAACATGTGCATGTATATATGTAAGTATATGCATATTGATATGTGCATAAATATATACATATATATATGCATATTCTGTTACCTACAAAACATGTGTGAATGTGTAGGTGAATATGTGTGTGCGTTTCCTAGTTCTGTCTCTTGAAAGGGCCCAGAAGCAAAGATACTAAGCAGCAATAAACACATTTAGTGCCAAGAATGTGGGGCTGTCACCCATGAAGAGGAACCAGAGCTCCTCAGAGAAATGGCTGGTTCCAGGGTTAGCGCAGGGCAGCTGCATGATGAGCCCACAGCATCTTCTCACACCAGAAAGGCAGGACATGCTCAAGTCAGGGACACTGACAGAGTACCAAGGGAGTGAGCGTAAGGGACACCCCATCAAATCTGAGACAATTTAATCACCAGAATATCAGGTGTGGTCAAAAAATATTGCGAACATTTAAATTAAAAACAAAGCATTACAGTAAAGACACATTGCCATTAATCCCCCTCAAAATACTCCCCGTTACTTTGAACACATGTATCCCATGGCTCTTGCCACTTTCTGAGACGATTCTGGAAGTCCTCTTTTGTCACTGCCTTTTCTTATCTGCCTTGATGCCCTGAGTTCATTCAAAATGTTTATGGCAAATTCTGTCAAATAAAAACATCATGTACAATGTGTCCTCATCCACTTTATTCACCAAATCAGACTTTGGACTTTTGTCCAAAGTCAAAATGACCATGAAAGGTAAACATTGTGAATCCATTTAGGACATCAAGGCATCGTAACAGTGCAACTAAAGATGCAAATTTTAAAAAAATTAACCATTTACTGTATTTTTAAAAATCATATCTCACAACTGGTATACATGGAGACAGTGTAGGAGTTGGACAAGGAACATTTGCAATCATCATGTTAACAACAGGATGAGGCCGGAGTCATCAATTCATGCTGCATATAAGGAGTCACCTGACAGCAAGACATAACTTCACCAATAACTTCACCAGTGAAGGCCAGTGAATGTCTCTGCATATGATTCCCCAAGAAGCATGAACAGACCCATGCAAGAGTCTGGCCAAAAGCAAGAGCACAAGGAAACATTAGACATTTAAACTGGGAAGATTTTATTTAAAAATAAGGGGGACATTGTACTCTTCAAGAGTGACAATGTTGGGGATGGGTATTTAGCTCAGTGCACAGCGCCTGCCTGGCAAGCGTGAGGTCCTGCGTCCAATTCCCAGTACCCACCTCACAAAAAAAAAATAAAGTGTGAAAGTAGATGGGTACAGTGGGACACATTTCTAATCCCAGTTACTCTGCAGGTTAACGCAGGAAGATCATAAGTTCAAAGACAGTCTAGGAAACTTATAGAGACCTTACTTGGGAATATAAAAAGGGCTGGAGGTTGGAGCTCCATGACAAAGCACTTTCCTAGTATGCATGAGGGCCTAGATTCAATTCCCCTGTACTTCAAAAAAGAAAAAAGAAGGAAGGAAAGAAAGAAGCAAGAAAAGAAAAAGAAACGAAAGACAAAGAAAGGCTGTAAAAATGTTCTTGATTAAAGGAGGCCAAGAAGACATAACCAAATGCAATGCGTGACACTTGATGGAATCCTCTGCTGGAGGGGAAAATGCTAAGAAGGACACAGCATGAAGTTAACTGACAAATTTGGAATATGATTGATAAATTAAATTTAAGAAAGTGTTGTGTGAGTGTTAAAGCTAAGGGTCAACCATACCATGATCATGTCAGCGAATGTTCCTCCCCCTGGGAAACACAGCTGAAGTATTTGGGGTGGAGGTCTATTATCATGTGTGCAACTTACTCTCAAATAATTGAGGAAAAAAGTCCACATGCATGTTCACACTCAAGCACATACACAGGTAATGAATGAGAGCACAGATGATAAAGCAAATGAGGTGAAATTTTAACAAGTCAGGAATATAAGGGTACAAGGGTTTTCTTTCAATTACTTTTAGTTTTGCCACCTATGTGACTGGAAATTTTTTTGAAATTTAAATATTTTCCTCTATGTTCCAATACTTGCAAGGCACATCCTTCCTGTGGGTGTACTCTGTCCTCAGCCAGGGGACAATTCTGGAATCAAACAAATCTGATTTGATGGATGGCCTCAGAGAACTGACTTTACCCTTGAGGTCTCTTATCCCATGTCTTTAGGGTGCTGCCCACTGCTTGGACATTTGGACAATTAAGGGAGATCATAAGTGTGAGTGCTTAACCGAGGGCTGGAAGTGCTGGTCCAGTGCTGTCACTTCAGTGGTGTTCCTCATCACAAACCTTTTCAGGGTCACGGCTGAGAGCTGCCCGAGGCACCTATGTCCTCCAGCAAGACTGTGAGCTGATAAGAAAAGTCTGTCCAGGACTGGCCTCAGGCAGGCTCCAGCTGGAAAAAACTTTGCTGTGGGGTTGTGTCCCTGTCAGGCCTCAGGCTTCGGGAGGCCCTTGCACTCTTGACTTAACTCACAATTGTCCTCACTTGCAGCATCCTTTCCTTTGGGGTTGATCTCCTCAAATCCCACTCCCTGAAATCTGCTAACGCTATTCTACTCCCCTCCACTGGTTCCTTCTCCAGGTTAGGATCTGATATGGTATTTCACAATGGATTCATTTATGGTTCTGTCTCTTCTCTCACAGGGGATCCTTCAGGGACAACATCATCATTCTCAAGTTCCTAGCAAAAGAGCTGTGATCCCTAACAAACAGGTAGTATGTGTTTGTATGTATGTGTGCAGGTACATCTCTGTGTGAGTGTGTACATTTATCTTTGAGCTTAGTATTTTCTTAGACATTTTAGAATCAGCACTCAGGTCAGGACTGCTCCAGTGAGGATTCTGGCTCTACCCCTACTCTGGTCCATTGTTTTGAGGAAGTGCAGTTGTGTCCCCATCTTTTATCTGCCCCTTCAAACTTCCTGTCCACCCTTCTCTACCAGCACTGCTGAACCAGGAAGCTGAACACTAAGGAATACAGCAAAGGATCCCTAAACTGGCTCCTCCTTGGTTCACCCAATGCAGCCTCAAGTGGGGACTACAGAGATGGAGAGAGGAGGTCAAGGTTGGGGAATTAGTGCCTTGTCACTCTTTCTTCAAGGATGCCTCAGGTTGGCTGTGACACTGGACCACAGGTCACATCCGGACAAGGTGGCTCCTCATCCTATACTCTCTGCTCCTGTTCTCAGCACCTGTCCCCATCTTTGCCTTTCAGCCTAACAATGGGTCAGTTCCCCAATGTAACACATTTGTTGCTGCACTGGGTCTCAAGTTTCCTACATCTTTCATGGTCTTCGGATTCAACTGCTTCAGGCGTCCCACTGAGTGTGCCACTGCATCCTGCTGGCCCTGACTCACAGATAACTATTGAAGACAAGGTGCACAGCCCCATGAAGAGTCCAGATTTGTCTTTGCATGAGGCCAGAGTACTATGCTCAGTGAGGGGCTCTACTGTGAGGCCATCGGGCTGCAGAACAAAAAGCCAGGGCTGCCACTTCAGGCTTCCCTCCAAGGTGTGCTGCTTCCTGCTCTGCTTTATTTCATCTTTTCATAAGTTATTGTTAATTGAGAAGCATTACAAGAAGGGAATTAAAAGAGAGAAAAGTTGGTGGAGGAATGCTTTTCTTCTTGGCTAAACCTATTGTTAGCAACTCTTTAGGAGCCCAATTCAATGAGACGAACATGTGGCAGAGCATGTTCTTCAAAATTAGTTCCAAGAGACACCCGGGCTCTTTATTACCATTCTATTAAAATAAAAATATTAACTAATGCGTGCCGCAGTATCGGAATGGCTCTGGCAACTTCTCTGATGCATTGTCTACTTGAAAGTGCAGAAGGCCTTTCATGTGCTGCCGCGGTTAAGTCCATTCTGTCTCCTACCCTGGGTGGGAGACACTGGCAGGTCTAGGACAAAGCAGAAGAGTCAATTGGGGAGCCCATTGTGCCAAGGCCCTTGTGAAAGGTTGTCTCTTTCCAGTCCTGCCCTGCACTGGAGCCCCTGATAGTGGCTGTGGAGCTGGGAGAGGCCCCACCCATACCTAGGAGGATGCCTTTCCATATCTAAGGCCAGAACTGATTTTGAAGAGGGCCTGATGACCAGGGATTTGAGGCTTAAATCAAAACTGATTTCCAGTTTTGTTGGCTCTTCATTGCTGCTTTTATCTCTAGAGGGAATTCTGCAATGGAAATGAATTCCATTTTTCCAGTAGGCACAAACAAATCTGGCTTTCAGCACTCTAGTGTGTCACCCAGAGGTGTCATGGTGATGTTTTACTGAGCCCCCAGAAAGACTGTGGGGTTCTTAGCTCAGTGTAGCACCTCTTCCCTTTGAGGCTTGGGGTAAGACCAGAGTCCCTAGCTGATAGGGTGCTTCTGAGCAGGGAGCAGGGACTGGTGCCCTGGGTTACAGAGTAGCTCAATGCAGGTGCTTCAGGGACTTCCAGGTAGCTGGGAAACGAAACTGCCTAAGGCCCCACATGTGTGGGGAGTGCTGGTGGTTGGAGAAAGCAAAGATTCCCAAGCTGGGTGGACTGACAAGGGCTTACCAGGTTCCTGGGGAGGTGAGATGTGACAGATGGTTAAACACAGGAAAGGAGAGAGGAGAGGGAAGGGTACCGAGGAATGTGAGTGATAGGCCCAATGGCCAGGGGCACAGTACCAAGCATATGCTGGGGAAATGGCCAGCCTGGAAGAGCCTGGACTACAAGTAAAACTAATTCTTCTTCCTTCCTTTTGTTTCCTTGAGTAATGCTAAGCTCAGTATTAATCTCCGAAGACCTATCTTGTTGATAAATGTTGATTTCCCCTGCACACCTGTGCATATTCCAGATGAAATGTTTTATAAAAATCACTCCATTCAGCTGGTGATTACCATGGCAATCAGGCACACTCACTGACAGGCCAGCACTCCTCTTGAAGACAAGATTCTGCAGATAGGAGCTTTCATGTCACTTTTGCCATGCTGGGGAAGGAGGAGAATGAAGCAAGCATGGGGTGGGTTTGGGGGATGGAGTTCTTCCCTGGGAAGTCTTGGCAGGCAGCAGATTTCCAAGGGCCTATAGGGGTTCTGCAGGAAGATGGGGATTGGGTCAGATGGAGGGTAAGTAAGTAACAGGCAGGTGCTGCATAACTTGGTGCTCAATGCTGCCTACACAGGAGGATCAGCTTTGCAGGATCCATGTGCAGAGAGCACCTGAACTATCAGGCACCCATGGTCAGGCATCTTGACTAGAATATTCCCATTCCTATCTTTTGCTGGCTGTATGACCTTGGGTAAATGAGTAAACCTTTCTGTTCCTTTCTCTTTACAAAAAAATACATATTAAGTTGTTGTAAGGACTAAGTGAATTAGTACATATGAAATGGTTAGGAGAGTGCCTGGCACAGAGTAAGGTCTCAAAAAGACCAGTTCCTAACATCCTTGAGTCACTTCTTCCATTGTCACTGGAGAGGGAACTGAGGCCAAGTCACAGGACAAGCAGACAGCAAGGACCAGATTGAACATGCAACCGGGGCTCTGCTCTTTAACACTAGTTTTTTTTTGATGCAAGAATGTGTGAAGCTGAGCCATGCAACAAGAGAAGTGTCCTCATGGAGTCAGTATGTTGACACCACATGCCCTTCTCCCCCTCACAAGTGGACAGAAAAGATAGATAGGATGTTGGGCTTTGCACAAACACTGTCTCACATTTTCCTGATACCCCTGCACTAGCCCTTCTGTACAAGGAGACAGAGCCCCAAGGGCCCAAAGCTGTAGAGTAACAACAGTGTGTAGGACTGAAACGCAGACCTACTTGCTCCCCAGCCTTGGGGCTTTGCTGCTTTCCCAGTGATGTCTTGCCTGCTTCTGGCTGTCCTGTTTACCAGCCAAAACTAGGTCCCAGGCCAGTCGGCCATTGTTCCTTTACTTCAGCTGGAGCCACGGAGGCTCAGCCTAAGGCTCTATGGCTCCAGAACACTCACACCCTAAAAAAGGTAAAAAAAAATACCAGTAGCATTTGTTCCCTCCCACAGTTGCCCTCATGTGTTAGATGTGATCTAAAAATGACAACCACCATCACGATAGTCAGGGCTGCGTTTATTACTCATGTTATCCTGGGCCCTGTGCTACCCTCTCCTTTTCATACAGTGATACATATCTTTGATGCCATTATTTCATATTGCACCAGACACTGTATCATGCAAACCAGTCCAGGAGCCATAGGCTCTGTGTTCACGAACACACCCCACCAGCAGCAGCTGACAGGCCATTATTCTGTGTCTTGCGAACTCTACAGTGATAAGGAAACTCTACCAATTTGATGCTTTATCTGCGTGCACTTTGAGGAAAGATATTATTTCAATCGAGATAATGATTCTATTTCTTGGACTGAAATGAGATTTTTTTTTTTCATGGTCTCACGGGGGTGCCACCAAAATCCATCTTGAAACTGGAGCAGCAATGCACCTGCTAAAGGATTTCTTACAACCTGAGAGAGTGTAAACATGAAGAACTAAAAGCGGGGACCTCATTTGCAAGAGAAAAACATACACATCAGACCTATATGAATTCAATGTAAATTCTACTTACACATTTGTAGGCATGACACCAATCCCCAAGACCGAAACTCAGAAGCTAAGTGGGCACTTTGGGTAGGACAGTCTGGGATAAACCCAATGATGGTACTAAAGACTCAGAGACTAAACTCTACTAGAACAGGACCCCAGGAATCTTTTCCACCTGCTTGTCACTGAGTACAGGTTTCCTGTGCAACTTTGCTGACGAACGACCTTACTACTATTCAAGCACTTTCTACTACAGGGAGCTCAGTAACCAGGAGGGCCATGGCTGACCAGATCCTCTTCTGAGAAAGTGCCTCCAAATTATATCGACTCATTTCATCAAAGGAAAACAAGATATTCACAAGGTGCTGACAATGTGGTAGTCTAAATATACTTTGGAAAGAGAATACGCCTTTGAGTAAGTCTTTAAACAATCTTTAAATGACATCAGGTAATAAATGCAGTGAGATCTCAATAATTTTCACACAATAGTGAATGAATATAGTGAAATTTTAAATTGTTTTAAAGATTTGGGAGTTCCAAGGGCTATCATAAGGTACTCTCAAACTACATGGGATTTGCCTTAACTAACAATAATTATCATTTCAATTTAAAATAAAAATTTATATTTCTTACATCACCTGTTTTTAATAGTAATTCTGAGAAGCTACATTTGTAAAAATTTTGTGCATTTTAAACATTCCACTGAGTGCTGCATCAGGTTATAAACTGTTTTCTCCAAAGAGAAAGCAAATTTCAGTTCAGCCCCTTCTGCTCAACAGTCTCAACTGCTGACTTTAGGGGCCCAAGAAGATAGTATCTTTCAAATATCTTTTCATCAAAAATGGGAATATCTAAAATAGTCTGTTTGGGGTGTGCATAGACTTATGGAAAGTAACCACAGAACTTATTAGGTATCTCACGGAGGGGAGCTCTTTGGGGGTAGAGATAGGAACGGGATTGTTTTTCATAGGAGGCTTTCTGGTAGTTTAGAATTTAAAGCCATAAGGCTATATTACCTACAAGAATAAAATTTCAGTTAAGAAAACACACATTGTTTCCAGTAAAACCAGATCTTGGCATTATGGATTTCTGTTTTATTATCTATACTCTTAAAAAGCTAATTTAACTGCAATGAAAATGATTGCAGGTAAGGTAAGCATGGCATGTGGCTGCCTTCACAATAGGGATGCTCAATGGCACAACAGGAAATGCGGTTGGTGCCCCGCATGGGTCCCTTATATCTGCTGGCCCACCCCTTGACCAGCAGCTGAGAGTGAGGTGTATAACTGTCACCTGTGACATTCTCTGGAGCCCCTACTCTTGAGGTTATGCCTAGAAGGGTGTGCTACCAACAACATGCTGCAGGTGGCTGAGGATGAATAAGCGGGTAGATAAGCCCTGATCCTTGTCTCCATACCAAGCATCATTGCAGTTCAATTTATGTGTATGAAATCAAGGAGCCTCGCCCTAAGCACACATCCTTGTTTGCTGCCTGCCTCCTCACCCTGGCTTTTGATCTCCCTGACAGGCGCTTCCTAAACACTTTCCTTGGATCCATCACAAGCACCTGGAACCAGCTCAGGCTGGTTCCCTGAATCCCAACTTGTCAGCCACTGATGGCTCCAAATAAGAATCCTCTCCTGTTAACGGAACACCCCTGGTGTTAGAAGGACACACAGCCTTCCATTTAGAGGGAAGACCCTCAATCATCGCCTTCCTGTCTGCCCAAGACCACCAGCCTAACACACTACCTGTGAAAGCAGTGACAGAAACACACTGGCTCCCAGAACAAAGAGGATTCTCAAAACAGGACCCTGGGGGACCACGCAATCATCCCTCTGCTTCCCCACGACATCTGTGCAGGAGGCAGGGTCAACCCTGGAAGGGACTCTTCCACAAGCAGAGAGGTGTGCAGTTATGTGCAGCAGAAAGTCAGAACAACTTAGTTCTGTCACTTACTATATTTAGCAACTCTCAGTCTTGGTTTTCTAATCTCCAAAATGGGGATGCCTGATAGTGCCTTTGTGGAGCTTATATACATTACAGCAAGCCTGATCATTGGTAATGCTGTGTAAATGCTGGTTGTTGCTGCTGCTGAGACTAGCTAGCTCTCCTGCTTTTATAGAACAAAGAACAAACTATCCTTTGTTACATAAGTAATTCCTGTTACCCCTCAGCCTGGGCACCAGAAGCTCTGGGAAAGAACCTCAAGGGGACAGCTGGGAGTGCCATCATGGTGACTGTTCACCTGGATCTCAGGGTATGTTCTGACTGCAGTTCACATAGGGTGTTGGCGACCCCAAGCTTCTGCTGCATGAAGAAGCCTCCTTTTCTGCTTGTGTTGCTTTCTGTCACCTAGAAAGATCCACAGGGTGAGGTTTCCTATAATCTATCCATTGTCTATTCATTGTGTGCATGTACTAATCTCACATACAACCTCGAGTTTGTTGAAAAAGCCATGCAGCCATTTTGATATGATAGAGCAACAGACAAACAGGCAGAAACTTAATTTTATTTACATAGATGAGGGTTACTTTATTGTATCCTGGTTCTTTGTATCTGGACCATTTAGAACAGCATTTAGCATTCACCAACCTCAACAACACCCTCCTCTGGCCAACAGACCCAGGCCTGTGGTGCCACTGTCCCATCACAGACCTTTATAGGATCCTGTGCAGGGGCTTCTAGCCCTATGCCTGCCTCCTTCTCCATTGCCCAGATCAACTTTCCTCTTCCCCATGAAATCTTCCCCGAATATAACACATCACCAGCCTTTCTGGTGTGCCATGTGAGCCAGAGCTAACCCCATGCACCATCCCAGAAAGCCCTTTAATTGCTTTATGTTCAGTTGTCTTCTCTGCCTGGCCTGAACAGAGCCTGGCCCCTCTATCTCCCACTTGTCCCTGAAGAGGGATGCACAAAGAGACTGGTGTATATGACTGCTCTTATCTAACAGACCGTTACATGGCCCACATGAGGATTTACTGTTCTAAATAAGATCCACCTAGCATCAAACTTAGAGCAGCACAAATGCATCTCTCTTTACCCCTAAAAGGTGATGCAGTACACACATAACAAGCCAAGTGAGCAGCTCGCCTATGAAGCCGGCAGAAACAGCCTGCATGTAGAGTGCAGACCCAGGGGACACAGCATCCTCCTCTGATTTGATGCCTCATGTGCTTGGTTCCAGCCCCACCTAGCAAAAGGTACTTTCTAGAAGAACTCAGAGCCAATCCACCCGTATCATGCTCCCTTCCCCTAACAGCAATAGTCACCTGCTTCCCAGGACTATTGCACAACCACAGAACTAAACAAGCAAAATTCATACTCACAGGCACTGATGCCTTAGTCTGAAATTTCAGGCCACCAGTTTTTGTGCAAATCTGATCATTTCCTGAAAAGAGAAGAATGGGACGGAGAATCACATTAGCATCTGCTCTGGGTATCCCTCTCGGTTTCCTGGCCGACCTCAGGCTTCTGCACCTTCTCCGCATTCTCCCTCCCAGAAACACTCTTCCCTCCCTGGGAACACCATGTGCTAGCTGGGTGGGCACCCCCACCCCTGCAAGCCTGTGGGCTCTGCCCACGCCACCTCCTCCCACTCCCCGGCGCAGTGCCAGTCTCAGATTGACCAGTGCCTCCAATTCCCTGAAGGCGCTGGGCTTCTTCCCACTCCAGAGTGAGGCCTCCACTCCTGTAGCATGGGGTTGCCTAGCAACCCTGCGCGCGCAGCTCCGAAGGCCCTCCTAAATTGGACCTCACAGCACAGGGCATCTCCTTGTACAGCTGCCTGCATCTTAACAATCTGGCTCTGAATAATAACACAATGGTAATTGCATTCATGGACCCCAAACTACATTTAAATAATGTTCAAGAACTGACACAAACTAACAAAGGCCAGCAAATGCATTGTGGAGGTTGACTGTAAGGCCAAGCAGGAATGCTCTGTGAAGGAGAGAGTTGACACCAAGGACTTGAGGTAATGACAATGCCAACCTGAACTGTGAATTCTTCTGCCTTCCATCTGAGTGTGTCACTGCTTTAATGTGTTGTAATGTGAGTTTGGGCAATTAACACCCAGAGGCAGTGGCACCTCAAGACAGGATGCCCTTTTAGTACATGTACAGTTTTTGGAGGGAACAGGAGAGAGGAGCTACCTGGATGTGGAGACTATGCCAGAGTGATTTTCCTTGGCTTTTATAATCATGGCTAAGTACATTTTAGAAGGTGAGGGAAAGAACCCACCAAACAAGAGCACAAGGCACTTGCTACTTCAGTGAAGCACAAATGCAGCATTACTGATGCATTTCAGGATAAGAAGTGAAGGCAGAGGCTTTGACACTGGCTCCAACAGAGGACAAGTGGCTTTCCGAATTGTGGCGAAGGTGACATGCAGGAGAGGCCAGCCTGCACTCTATGTCCTTGGCAGAGGGGACTGCAGAGCGCTACACAAGGTGGCAGTCTTAATATACAGGCAATAGCAACCTGGCAATCCCCTGCTTGTGGAACCACAACAGTGAGGGACCTGGAGATCAGACCTGGCCATTTCAAAACTCAAAGCAATTTTGTTTTTGTTTTTTTTTTAATTCAAAAACCTCCTGCAAAAACAATAACAACAACAACAACAACAACAAAACCTCCTGCAAGGTACTCAAACAGATACTTGCAGATTACTGTTCCTAGCAGCATTATTCACAATAGCCAAAAGGTAGAGGCAACCCAAGTGTCTATCAGTAAATAAATGGATGAACAAAATATGGTACACATATGAAGGGAGTATTATTCAGCCTTGAAGAAAAAAGAAATTAAAGAAATTGTGACACAGACTATAATATGGATGAACCTCAAGGATATCATGTCAAATGAAATAAGCTAGGCACAAAAAAAGATAAATTCGGTATGATTTCACTTTTATGAGGTTCCTAAAGTAGTCAGATTCACAGGGAAGCAGAGTAAATGGTGGCCAATAGGGATCGAGAGGAGGTATTGTTCCTAACTGAAGTAGATTCCATTTGAAGAAAATTAAAAAGGTCCTGGAAATGGGTAGCAGTAACAGCTGCACAGCACTGTGAATGCACTTAGTGCTACTGAACTACACTGAAAAATAGTTGAAATGGCAAATTTTATGATACATATTTTTAATTAATTAAAAATTAACAAAAATTCCTTGCAATAATGGCACAGCAAACACAGAGTTTCTCTGTAAGACTTCTACCCATCTTCATCTTGGAAGTCAGAGTGGTTGGTGTCACTCACAAGCTTGGACAGGGAGACTTGTCACCAGGACTAAGTGACATACTGTTCGGCACAGCTCACAAACATGGTGTTTATGCAGCATAGTGTCACTCAGGGCCAAGCCCTGAGAGAGAGGGTTCTCTCACATCTGCATCTTCAAGTGCAGACACCAGCACCCTGCAGATCTTGCCATTCTTCCAAGGACAGTCTTATCTCCAGGATCTCTGCCTGGCCTTGCCAGGCACGATGGGCTCCAGTGACATTCATTCTTTTCCTTTGTTCACCTTAGCTCTCTGCCTAGCAAGCTCTTTCAGAGCAACTGACCCAACCCTGCTCCTCTTCCTGAGCTCACAACAAATCCCACATCCCTCAGGAAACATCCAGATGCTCTATGTTGCTTTCTCTAAATTTTATAGCCTGCATCCAAGTCCTTGCTTAAGTATTATCTCATGTTCATGTCTGAGTGTGTTGCCTTGCCCAACAAATCCCCAGACAGGGACTGTCGCTAGCACTTTTTGTGCACCATAGGACCAGGCACACCATGAGTGGCTTAACTGCCTTTCTTCCTTTCTTCGGGAACACTAACTACAGTTTCTCTGCCCAGGATACAAAGCCCATCTGCTGGCTGCATAGTTCTGGAGCTAAATATTCCAAGCAGGCTTGCAGTTCCCTCCAGTCATTTAGAGGTACAAATCAATTTGTGCAATAAACAATTGAGCATTTACAGATTTTATTAATTTGGAAAGGTCATTAGAGCTAACAGCTTCTCTGAGAGTGAATAAATAGCATGGGTAATTTTTTTTTTTTTAGTGTCCTGGATTTTTTTTCTTGAAATGTGCATTAACTCTCAAAAAATAGCATTACAACTAAAAAAAGAAAAACTCTAGGCCAGGAAGAAGCCCAGGCCACGCTTTATTCCTCTGTCTTCTCAGTTACAAAATGGGGGCATGATCTTGAAGTCTCTTCAACTCAATCAAAAAATTATGGCTGAAAGTGAGAACCTGGAGCAACTAGCAAAGTTTGAAGGTAATAGTTGCCCCTCTGCCATTCAACCAAGTGCTGGTCACTACTGTGTCTCTGGGTAGATACTCTCACTTCTCAGTTGGGACAAGTTCTCCACCATTTCAAAGCCCTCCCCAGACACTGACCTGGACACTCACAAATCCGTGACCCAGCTTGTCTGGTACTTATTAGATCATAAAGGAATACTTGAGACTAAAGATTTGTTTTCTCAAGAAACCAGGCATGGCTAGAACTGGGCCAAAGGGCATTGTCCAGGCTCTGTCTCCTCAGCCCTTGGCTCTGTGATCAATGGTGCTGTCTGCTAAGGGCCCATTTTTTTCAGGACGGATGCTCCTGTTTCACCTAGGGAAGTGAGATTAAATGGAAGCAGCGTTCAAGGGGCAGAGTACTCCAGCTCCAGCCTGCTATCCTCAGGAGAAACAGTTGGCCTTCAAACAGACTGTGCTGCCAGCCAAGGCTTTTCTGACACCCTTCGGTTTCCCAGTTACCATTCCTTCTTCTCTTTGCTTCTGGGTATAGACAAACATGGGTGGGGGTCAGCAAGTGTGAAGCCACAAATACCCATGTCCCCACCTCTCCATCATTTGTGACTTTTAGTAGCAATAAGACAATTTATGAATTAAAACTACATGCATGAATGACATCAACACTAATTAATATTAACTAAATATTAATTTATAATATGCTTTATGATTCTATATCTTCCCAAATCCCTATTAAGCAGGTAGGATATCTTCAGTTCATTAATTGAGCTGCTTTATCTCAGGGTCTTTGAAACCTGGAAGTGATGCAGACACCAGAAGGTGTGATTCCCATGTGCAAATCCCCCAGGGTAGGAGGTGGCTCAGAGGCAGGAACAGGAAAGCACAGAGTTGCTGAGCCACCCACTCAGAGCCATCCAGCAAGCAGGTGCCAGAGCAGCATCAAACCACATTTTTAAGCTCATTGGCCTTTTCTAAGTATACCTGAGTTGCCTGTGAGTTCAGTAAGAATTCTGGCCTGCAGAGTGGCATCCATAAGGACCTCATGTCTAGGGTGTCATTTGGCCAGAGCTATGCACAGTGCAGAAACTACTACAGATACAGCCTGGGGCTCTGGCCTTTTTTCAATCACTGAAGACCCCTCCTCTGAGCAACTTGAATAGAGAGGCTTCTTTGAGAGCTAATGCAAATTCATGACATCTCTTTTTTCTTTTAATCTGCACTAACCTTTCTCTTTGAGGAACTGACAGAGCACTTACAATCAGCATGTGACACAAATTGGTATTGTTCTCAGAGTTGCTATCATCTTTTGGGGGGAGTGCCATGCTTGGAGAAACCCTACAAATCTCTCACTGACAGCAAAGGGCATGCAAGCCCAGTGAGGGCAAATGCCCTAAGCCACAATGAAGATAAGACCAGAGCTTGAGTTCTCAGATCCCAGCCCAATCCCTGCATGGGGGAGGGTGAGTTTAGGCTGTGTCCTGCAGGCATTTCCCATGACCCATGGGAGATGCCAAAGACATGGCAGCCACACAGCAGGCCTCTAGGCCTAGGATCAAAACTCTTTGATGTTGGAAGGTGGCTGGCATAAGCAGATACCCCTAGGAAAAGGTTTGGGGGAGCAGTGGCTGCCAGAGGTTCCTCCAGTAGGCAGCCAGCGATGGTCCCTGCAGCAAAGTGTGTGGTTGCCAGGAGCTCATAATGCCTAATGAGCTGAAGCTAGACCAGTCTTCCACTTGGGCAAGTGACTTAACCTCTCTCTGTACCAGGTTTCATCAGCTAAACAGGCATACAAATGGTCCTACTTCCTACCTTAATCCTAAGCAAGGAAAAATGAGAAAAGGGAGAGAAACCCTTGGTGAGTTCAGCAAAACTGGACTTCCCCCATGAAGTCAGCTCCATGACAGCGGCATGCTAACCTTCATCTCAGTGAAGTACCAGCACACAGTGAGAACTATCCTATGGATAGTACCTTTGGGTCTGTGGCAGTCCAGCATCCTGGTGAGAACAAGCCTGATATGACAAGCTGTCACTGTAGGTCAGCCAACCTCTGGTTTCAAGGTCTACAGGGTGGTTGGAGGGGTCTCTCATGACAGGTAGGCAGGGATGCCCTACCCAGAATCCTCTAGAAGATATACCGCATGGATTGCATTGGATTTTAGTTTGATTTTTTTTCTGATAGGACAATTAGCCCCCTGAGGGACACAAAATGGGACAGATAGTTGGAAGATAGTTTGGTAGCTGCTCACAAGAACAGACAGAGGCTTACCATATGACACAGCAAGCACATTCTCAAGTGTCTATCCACGTAAGCTGAAAATTTGTGTTCACATAAAAACATGCACACAGATATTTACAGTAGATTTCTTTATAATTGCCCCAAACTGGAAGAACCAACTTGTTCTTCAGTAGGTGAATGGATGAACAGTACTGCTTCCAGACAATGGAACATCACTCAACAAAAGAACTGAGCTATCAACCAGTGAGAAGACATGAGGGAACCTTAGCTTAGATGTGCATTGTCCAGTGAAAAAAAGCAGCCTATAAAGGCTATATACTCAATGACTCCAACCATGTGACAATCAGGAAAAGACAAAACTATGCAGACCATGTAAAGATCAGTGGGTGCCAGGGTTACTGGAAGGAAGAAATAAAAGTTTCAGAGGGCAGTGAAACTATTCTGGTAGATACATATCCTTATGCATTTGTCAAAACCCACAGAATATACTAAAAAAGAATGGCCCTAATGTAAACTATGAACCTCAGTTAATAATAACTCATCAGTATTAGTTCATTCACTGTAATGAAGGTACCACACCAGGCCAACACAAGTTGTTAGTAATCCGCAGAACAGGAGGGGAAAGGAGGGGAGGGTATGTCAAGTCCCCTGGTTCTCTCTGCTTAATTGTATGGAAGCCTAAAACTGTCCCCTGCAATAGGCTCACTTCAGGGAAGCTCAGAAAGTGTCTGTAGAGAATGAACTGGGGTCTAACCCATTCCACTTAGCCTACCAGGACTCGTGGCCAGTTTGATCCAGTTTTAATCAGCAAGAAAGGAGGGCTGTGTGTGTGTGTGTGTGTGTGTGTGTGTGTGTATCCCAAGATTTGGTCTTCCAAGGCAACTGAATCCTCCTTCAGTCACTGCTTTAGGGTAATGGCCCTTTAGAAGTCTGAGTTTCGGTGACCTTGGCCTAGAATCTTAAAATAGCCCTGAGAAAGAGGGAAGGCTGATCCCAGAACCAGGGCCAACAGTGGAGCCTGGCCAGGGGAGGGGTGGGTAGCCTGCCCAAGGAACAAAGGCCTAATCTCCCTGCTCAGGCTGTTGGGCCTGGCTCTCTGCTCAGTCATGCACATTTACTTTTTCTGGTCTGGGGGAGGTGTTCCTGGGCTGGGCAAATTGGGCCTGGCTCTCTGCTCAGTCATGCACATTTACTTTTTCTGGTCTGGGGGAGGTGTTCCTGGGCTGGGCAAATGTGAGCATAGACAGAGACAGGGCCAGCCTGGAACTGCCGAGATAGAGCACAGCCACCCACACCCATGCCCTGGCCCTGGGAGAGCAAGGGATACTCAGTGTTATATGACCAAGTAACCATTTAAGTGTGGGAAAGTAGAGAATCACAAGTTCCAGCCCAGCCTGGGAGACTTAGTGACTTAGTCAGACCCTGTCTTAAAAAACAAAAAAAAATAAACAAAAAATTAAAACAGGTTGAGCTGGGATGCTGCTTGGTTGTGAAGGTTCTTTCTGGGCTCAATCCCCATATATATATATAAAAGTTTCCTTGTATAATACAAGGAAAGGAAAGTATAACAGAGTCTGTGTATCTGCCAGCACCTGGGGATGGTTATCTATGCATCTCAAGGCAGCAAAATGGCTCCCACGTGGGATAAGCCATGAAAGGGTACATTAGTCAATTTCCCCTTCCTGGCACAAAATACCTAACACTACAAATTAAAAAAGAGAGGGTTTATTTGGCTCTTTATTTTAGAGCTTTTAGCCCACAGTTGGCTGGCTCCATGGCACAAATCTCATGGTAGAGGACCACAGCAGACAGAAGCAGACAGAGAATGAAAGAGTTATGCCCTCCAGACTCAAGTTCCCAGTGACCCGACCCCACCTCCTAACAGCGTGCTCAGCTATGAATCATCGATGGATGAATCTGCTGATAAGCGCATGAATCTCATGATCCCATCACCTTACAAAAGCCCCACTCCTGAATACATGAGACTTTGGGGGACATTTTAGAGCTAAACCATAACAGAAGGCATCTTCCGCTTGTTAAGAGAACCCCAAATTGACAGCAATGGTGCTCTGTGCCTGAGTTTCTCAGCTGATGATGGCCAGGGAGCTCTGTGCTATGGAATCTGCCTGGGTGGGAGCCCAGCCTCCCTGCGCAATGCTGTGGCCTGGTGGGGCTGGACTGTGAGGCTGCAGGAGGGAAAGTGCTCAGAGGGGCACCCAAAAGCTGGGGTGAGTGTCAGGCTGGGAACAGGGTCTCTGGACTCAGACAGCATCATCAGAAGGCAGCTGCTCTGACTTCAGAGACCACAGCTCCCGCTTTGTGCCTCTTCATGCCTCTGCTGGTTTTGTCCTTTGCCCTATTTCCTAGTGTCCTGACTCCTGTTACTCACAATCCTCTATTTGAAGTTCCTTCCCAGAAAGCCCTACCTCCACCTGGTGCTCACTGTGACAGAAACACTTAATGCCAGCCTTTCTCTCAGAGGAAAGGCATTTCCAGCAAGCTTGCAAGTAGAAGAGAAAATCTCCATTCCTCAATATCCTACTAAAGGACACATCACAATGATGACAAACACACAAGTTGTAGACAGTAACAAGTCATAGTCCTGCCACCCATCTTCTTAGATCTGGACCCCTTGTGGAGTACCAGTTGCTTCTGGGAATGCAAGGGGACACCATTAATCACCACCTGGGACAGCAGGTGCAAAGAAACTCAGGATATGTCACTCCATCACAATATCTTCCAACCACTGGGGCTTGGAAAGACAGCGCTGTGCACACTGCAGCTGCTATGGCTGACCTGAATTCCGCATGCGTGTGGCTACCGCCCACCATGTGCCACAGTCTCTAGAGCTACCTGTCCTTCCCTGCCCCACCTCCCATCCCATACCTTTAAGCCTCTGATTTAGAATTGAGCAAAACTAACATCCTGTTATTGTCCCTTAGTGCTGGGATCCAGGACTTCAGCAAGTGTCCCATGGCCCTGTGGGCATTCACTGAGCTTCACATCAGCTTAGAAGTCACTCTGTATCTCTGTCCCTTGTAGAGGAATTCGTGGTGGGACTGAAGCAGTCACACACAGTGGCAATTGTTAGGTGGGATATCTGAAATAAAATCCAGAAAGAGGCTCAAGAAAAACTCCACATTCACTCAAGGGAGAGAAGGTTTAGGCTGTGAATCCTGGTGAGAAATGAATACAGAGAGGCAGCAGTAAGCTTGGAGCAGGGTGGGCTGGTATTCATGGAGGGATCCCTAGAGGTAGGTGACAATCTAGAAGAATTCTAGAATCTAGAAGAATGAAGAGGATATGGAGAGGTAGGAGGAAAGAGGAGGTTCAGCAAAGCTACAGGGACAGGAAAGGACCTAGCAGATTCAGACAATGAGTTAGCAGGGATGGGCAGAGCAGGAGATCTGACAACAGGAGCCAAGGCCCAGTCCAGTGGACAGAAAAGAAACAGGGCTGGTGTCTCTGGATAGCTCGGGAACCACTCTCCCCCACAGCTATCATCTCACAAAAGGGAAAGAACAGAAGTGGGCAGGCAGTGGAGGGACTGGACTGCAGCACTGCTCAGGGCCCCAGAGAAACCTCTGGGAGGGACAGGGGGACTGACTCAGCTGAACTATCCCCAACTTCCCTCTGCCAACCCCCCCGGCCACTTTCCACTTTGCCAGCTCTGGGACTGAACCCTATCTGCATGCTAGATCCAGAGGGGTGGGAGCAAGGCCCAAACCCTTTCACTCACCAAACTTTCCACACGAAGTCGAGGCTTTTTCTTTAACTTTGTGTCTCCTGAATGACTTTTTCCTATTACCTTGTGCACAAACCACCCACATGTGACATTGCCTACAATTTCCAACTTTAGCTGTTTTTTTCCTGTACAATGAGAAATTAAACATATTTATAAAATAATTGCAGTGTAAAAAGTCTCCCTAGATGTGTTTTGAATGTTTCCTCAACCTTTCAAAGCTGTCTTACCTAGATCTACCCTAATAGCATTTAAAAACATCAATAGTTTTTTTTGGTTTTTTTCCTTCAGGCCTTGCAAAGACTCAACTTAGTTTTCATAGAAACAGTTTTTTCCTTTCTTTTTGCAACAGAATTTAATTGGCTTGTATCCTACTTAACTAAGTTGTAGAATTTGTATAACCATCAACAGGTTTGGGAAGTAAGCCAGCTGCCTCCAGGAAAGCATTCAGCTCAGCTGGTCGGGGCAGATAGAGTGGACATTTTGGGCAGTGGCCTTCCTATCCCAAGTGTTCCTCCAGCTGTGGTTTCAGTCAGTGAAGATGGAGGAAGTTGGCAAATACAGCTGACTGAGGTTCAAGAGGCGTCTAGTGCTCCCCTTCCCAGGGTCAAGGTGAAGGTTAATTCTGCAGGGACTAAGGACCTGATGCTGCCCTGCCCCCGCCTCGGTCAGGGTGCCCTCTGCTGGAGCACCCCACTTCTCCCCACATCCTCCCTCCTCTCACACCCTAGCCCTCCTCCCACTGCAGCTGTCTAGGAAGGATCTGGCCAGCTAACTACAGTTTAGTGACAGACAACAGCCAAAGGCCCCCTCTCCCAGAGAGGATGGGCGTTTCTTACAGATGGGAGCTTTTAGTGATGTAACTTCAGGCATCTGCTGCAGGAGAGGAGGGGCTGGGGGACACGCAGCATTTAGGAGTCTCCCAGCTGCGATGCCTGAGGCTGAAAGCTGTGACCATGACCAACTGTGTCACAGCTGGGCACATTCCTCCTAGGAAAATGTGGCTGTCAGCTCACCTCTGGCATTCACTCGAGCTGCCACCTCCTTATATGGCCAGGGTTGTTCTCCCTCTTAACTTCCCTTATCAAGGTCGCTCTCTGTACAGCTCTAGTCTCCTTACCCCATGGGTCACACAGAGCAAAAGATAACATTTAACCCAAATGCCATCAAATAACCAGCTAATCAATCCCAAATATTATCAGGCACCTGCAATTCTTGAGAAGAAGAAAAATACTCTCCAAAGGGACATATTCATAATGACATTTGCTATTTTGACACATCCACCATTCGTCTCCCATTCCTCTTGGTAAAACAACCCTAATTTCCTTCCACAGTTGTGTTTCAGGGAGTGGGTCATGGTTAACTGGAAGCGATCAGTTCATTTCAGATCCTGCTGTGGTAATTTATCATATGAGATACAAGGATGGGTTTGCTGGCATCTTCTAGGAAAAAGCTCCCATTATCGACAGTGGAGAAATTGCATGCAAGGCCTGGAGCTATGACTGCCATTTTGTTATCAGAAGGAGCCCAGAGGGCAGCACTGAACTAGTCAGAGAAAAATAGAACTAGAGACCCACTCAAACTTCTGAAAAATCATTTTGCCTCCGAATTTTTTATCTACCTAAGCCAATAAATTCTTTTTTCTTTTCTCATTGATTTATGTACTGAGTGATTGACTATACAGGGGACTGAACTGAGCTGCATGTCCAGCCCTTTTAATATAAATTTTGATAGAGAGTCTCACTAAGTCACTAAGTTACCCAAGCAAGATTCAAACTTAATCCTCCTGTCTTGACCTTTCAGAGTGCTGGGATTACAGTCATGTGCTAAAATGGTCTGGCTCTTTTTATCATTTTTAGTTGGTTAACTTCCTTTTAAAAAATCAGATAAATACATGTACATGAAAATAACAAATAGTAACAACCCAATGATGAAAAATCACAGCTCCATCTCTCCCCATGCTGAGCCCCAATTCCCAGCAATAACCACTCTCAGTTGTTTCAGCTAGTGCTTTTTTTCTTAGTGTCATATTTCTAAAAAGCCTCGTGTATCAATCAGCTAGGGCTGCCATAGCAAAATATCACAGATGGGGTAGTTTTAACAACAGAATTTACTTGCTGCAGTTCTGGAGGCTGGGAAAGTCTAACGTCGAGGTGTCCGCTGAACGGTTTCTGGGAAGAGGTCTCTCTTGGCTTACAGATGGTCATCTTTTCTGTGTATCCTCACAGAGCAGAGACAGCAAACTCTAGAGTATCCTTTCTTTAGCAGGACGTTCATCCTATGGGATCAGAGCTCCAAATCTGCAACCTCATTTAACCCCAACTCCTTCCTTATTCTACATATTCTTGCACTGGAGCTTTGGACACAGAAATGATGGAAAGCAGTTGGCACATGCTACTACCTCTGAATCTTTCACTCTTACATATTTCTACCAGTGTGCCATAGTGGAAGTGAGGCTTTCTCTCCCTTTGCCGCACCCCACCTCTGTTTTCACTTTTGTTAAATACATAGTCCCGTTTTCTGTGTGTTTTCAGTTATGTTCACAGCACTGAGCTGATGCAGGCATTGTTCGTGGACAAACCACATGATCATATTTCCTTTACAGCACATTGTCATTTTCTATAGTGTTACAAATGGCTTTATATGCACCTAACATTTATTTGCAGACAAACTAACTGCAAGAACCCCCCCCCCCCCCCCCCCCCCCCCCCCCCCCCCCCCCCCCCCCCCCCCCC